>CM077643.1:168515104-168562604 GCA_039707465.1 Rhabdophis nuchalis
CCGATTCGCTCCCACAGAGAGGGACTTCTCCGGGTGCCGTCCACTAGGCTGTGCCAGTGGGCGACGCCCAGTGGAAGGGCCTTCTCTGTGGCGGGCCCGACCCTCTGGAACGACCTTCCCCCCGATATTAGAACTACGGACCTCCGCTCCTTCCGTCAAAAATTAAAAACACATTTCTTTTGCTTGGCTGGCTTGGGATAACTTAACTGTTTTTAGGGGTTTTTTAGGGGCTTGTCTTAGTTTTAACATGGGATTTTAGCGCAGGGTTTAGTTTAATTCCTTTTAATACTGTATTGTTTGTGGTTTTATATGTATTTTTAAATTTCCCTGTGCCCCGCCTCGAGTCCCTTCGGGGAGAGAGAGCGGGTTATAAATTAAAAATTATTTATTATTTATATTTATTTAAACCAAGCTCTGAATGCAAAGTTTGTTTTCTACAAACCAACTATGTATTTTAGGGGACACACACACAAACATATATCCAAATGATAAGATGCTATAATTTTTTGATTATGGTTCTTCTTCTGACCCAGGAGGAAATTAAAGTGAAAGACATCTCCCATCCCTTTTGCTTTTGTTTAATACTTATTCATATTGTCTTTACTTGCTAGGTTATTTCTAATTTTTTTGGACAAGATCTACTTTTTCTCTCCTTTAAGTCTAAACAATCTCATTGTGGAATCAGGTTTTTTTTTTGTTGACAGGCAGTGTTTGATATCCACAATGGTGTCATATCTGTCTCATTGTATCTAGAAAACTAGATTCGTTTTAAAGCATACAACAATCAAGAAAAAGGAAAGGAAGAAACTAGAAAAAAATAGTATAATCTGCTTAATACCTTTTGCAAGCAAACCCACTACCTTGGCTAACTTCTACAATCTACATTTTCTCTGAAACAAATAGGGTTAAACTACTATTTTAATCAAACCCTAACCACCATAATCAAACAACAACGGTCATATATTTGTGTTCTCAAAAGTTAAATTTCAGATGATTTTTCTAGACTAAGCTGTTTTATGGAATTGGTTCAAATTTACAACGTTTTGAACAGAGTATGTCAGGTGAATAGAATGTTATTACACAAATAGAAAATGAAAGTATGGCAGGGAGGACTGGACATTGCAAATATGACATAGCTGTAGGTTTGGTTCAGTGAGTCTACTCTAGTACAGTGTGGTCTACTCATAATTTTCTAAGCGTTCCAAGGATATTTTCTCAACCCTACTGGAGATAAAAACAGATGCATCAGGGACTTTTCTACATAAAACATATGGTCCACCTGTGAGCTATATTTTTTTCAAATGCTTTATGAGCCAATATATATTCTGTTGAAAAGATATAGACCTGAGAGGGAAAAGCAAGGAAATATTCTCTAGATTGGGAAGCAGAGATATAAACTGTTCCACTTCAATGTGCAATTAGATCAGAGGTGGGTTCCTACCGGTTCGGCCCAGTTTGGCTGAACTGGTAGTGGTATGCTGGCCTGGGTCGCAGAACCGGCAGCAACACAGGCTGGCCATGCCCCCAAACGGGTTCCCTGGTCACTGCCGCCATCTTTTTTTTTTAGTTCTCCGCATGCGCAGAACAATTTTTATTGAACTGTGCATGCACATGCGCAAAGCATGCCCAGGAGCAAACTGGCAGTTAATGCCAGCTGAAACCCACCTCTGAATCAGATGTTTATCAGAATATGTTCACCCTAACTGTAATCTGGTGTCTACGTTTGCAGAGAGCTGGAGTGAAAGATTGTGCTATCTGAAATTTGTTAAGAGTCTTCTCATCAAACTTATGTAAATATAGTATTCGATCTCATAAGCACCTTCCCAGCTACAAGAGTGCCTTTTCACTACATTAATATATGTCCCTTGGTGCAATAAACAAATGGTTAGAACATTAAACTGAACCAATTTTATGATAGTGTAAACATGGCAGACACTTACTCATGGCCTAAAAGCTGAAACAGACTTTCTGAGAAGAAGTGACCTTGACTTGTTGAATCAAAACTTTATTATCTTTATCTCAGCAATACTTGAATCTAGTTTTTATTCCCTTGAAAAAGACAGCTTATACAAACAAAATCTTTCTCTGGAGTGTTTAGTATTTTGACCATCTGTGGGTGATACATCCATAAAGAAAAACGTTGTTAACAAAAAACAAGAAAAAAATCCCGCTAATATAAAAAAGGATAAAATTCCAATACTGGGATTATAAGTACTTAAACAATTAGATGTCTCCCCCACTCCCAAAACCCCTTCTTTGATTTGCGGAAGGTGTCTGATGTCCAAAAAATATCACATGGAATGTATTTTTTCTGTGCCGTAAACACAGAAATTCTGTATTTAGTAAATGTAGAGGCCACCCATCTTTTGACATTGGACTGCTCACAATTGCAAAAATAAAATTACATAATAAAATAGCAATAGCACTTAGACTCATATACCGCTCCATGGGACTCTACAGCACGCTTTCTAAGCAGTTCACAGTCAGCCTATTGCTCCCAACAATCTGGGTCCTCATTTTACCCATCTTGGAAGGATGGAAGGCTGAGTCAACCTTGAGCCCCGTCAGAATTAAACTCCTGGCTGTGGGCAGAGCTAGCTTGCAATACTGCATTCTAACCACTGAGCCACCCAGGGCTCTAAAATAAAATAAATAAATGAATTAAATAAATCCGAAATAAAATAAAAACAATTACACTGAAAAAGTAAGAGCAATAACATAAAAGGGACTGTTGAGAAGACCCATAACCACTCAAAAGAAGCTATGTCACAGGTTTACTCATGCTATCATCATGGTCGCAGGATTAATGGCAAAGCCAGGTTTTTAGTGCCTTCTTTTCATAGGGCAGAGTTAGGGCAAATCTAATTTTTGAAGGGATGATGTTCTAGAGGGCAGGTGCCATGGTAGAAGGGATTGTCCTCCTGGGTCCTGACAGATGACATTCTCTTGCAGATGGGACCTGGTGCACGTCTCTCCTGCCAGATCTAATAGGATGGGTAGGCATCATTTAATTAAATTCACACGCTTAATTTTCTTTTGGCATACCTGAATTTGCTTGTTAGTGTTTGCCAAAATCTTTTTATCCTAGATTTGAGTGCTGGCCACTGGTTAACGGGGGTGGGGGTGGTGGGGGTGGTGGGAAGAAATCAATTGAAACATTCCTTCTCAAACAGGCCAGCTATTAAGGTTTACTATAGATTCCAGTATTTCTGTTTCAGTTTCAACTCTGAGTAATGATTTTAAACTTTTGAAATAAAAAAAAATAGTTAAAAGCATTTGGTACTACTTATTCAGATTTTTGCCACTTTAGACCACGACTTCCTTTTCCCCTTGAACAGATCTTTCTTTACCATTAACCTGCCCCATTTTATACTTTCAAACTAGCCTTGAGGCTCCACGTTAGGTTTTATTTGGCTGCTCAAATCTGAGCTTTGTACAGTATCTGAGTTATTTCTTCTTTTCATAAGGCCCTTAATTTTACGTATTTTTGTTTTTTATTGGTGGCATGCTGGCTTTACTATTTTATTTTCAAATATTGTTCTCAGTTTCCTCCTGGATTAATTATTCTTGTTTCTACTTGTTTAATTGCGTGTTTGTGTGCGTGTGTGTTTTGAACAATTACATTTGACCACCTTCACATTTCATTTAAATTTACAAAAGTCTATTCTTCTTCACTAATCTATATTGTGATAAGTAGATATGAGCTTTCTTTCATTTTTACATCACTCTACTATATGGATAGAAACCTAAAAGGAGTTGTATTTAAAAACGTGGGCTGGAGGAAGTTTAGATGCAGGTGAAATCTGTCAAACAATAATAGTAAAAACTTTGTCTGCTTTTACTTGTTGCAATTTGGTTGTATAGGAATTTTTCCTGACAGTTTATTGTTTTCCAATAATTTGTAGTAAGAGTTATATTGTTGTTAATGGTAGCATACTGCAATTTTTAAGATTTGTGATGCACATTTGCATTTTCTCTGTAATTGTTGCATGTCTTACTATCTGCCTGTGTATATCCATTCTTTTACCCTTCTCCTCCCTAAAATTTAATTGTTTATATTGGTTTTTTTTATTGAAGCATGTTCTATTTTAAAACAGGATTTATTCTCTTCTGTTCTGAATGTTTGTGTATTGGTCTAAACACATAAAATCCCATCACAAATGTGGAACTCATTTTAAAAATAAAAGATTGAAATATTCAATTGGGCAAACAGTCAGGAGTTAAATCATATTGAGTTCAGTGGGCCTTCTTTCCAAATTGAGATTGACAATACAGCAGTCTTAAATTTTTAGTTAAAACTATAGTTCATAATTATGTTTTATCTTTTTGTTCATATCTTATGCCAATTGCTCACTTTGACTGAAAAAAAATTAGTGAATTGTAATATTTGTAAATGCAAAAATATATAAAAATACCTATATAAAGACAGATAGATCATTGATTGATAGATTGATAATCTCACAAACCAAGCCCAAAAATACCTGGAACATCAGTGAAGGCTTCTCCAAGGACAGAGACATGAAAATTCAGTTCCAACTTTTTCAATTTCATCAGCACTTTAAGGAAGCTTTCAGGATCTTTATCGTGTTCCCTTGAAATGAAACAGAACACACCTTGAGTTTTGAAATGTTCACTTGCTTTATTTTCATATCCATAATTCATATGCTGTCTTCATCCAAACCTTGAGATGGCCCACAACATAAATAAGACAATTATAAAATAACTGCATTATAAAAATTGGTTAAAAATCTTACCAGACTTCATATAGCAGCAAACCAACCTTGAAAATGGACAGTGCCTGGACAGCTGTTAAGGGTTGGTACCTTGTGCCTGAAGCTCCATGGAACAGAATACTCTAACAGATGGCAGGCATCTTTTTGGTTTAGAGTGGAAGGCAATTCACTAAACCTTTTATGTATTTCCATAACAGGTTCAGAATCACTCCAAATAAGTAATTTTGGAGTCTTCTCTGGAAATGCTTATGTCCCAAATTAAAACCATAATTCCAGATGCAAACTGGATTGGAATCATTGATGTCTATAAATTGGATAATCAAGCAGCCCATCTTTCAATGTCGAAGTGCTTTTAGGAGTAACAAGTGTTAAACCAGAGCAAAATGAACATTTTTTCTGTTGTTCATTGTCCAGCTAAGAATACATTGCAGACTTTGTGTAACATTGTAGTAAATGCATAATATTATGGAAAATACAGAAAAGGTATAAAAATTGTATGCCAAAGAAATTAAAAGTAATGAAATGAGGTCCACAAGTTTTAAAGTTTTAAAGTTTGAAGACCCCTGTTCTAACATTTAAAAAGTGATTTCATTACTGAAAGTTAGAGTAATTTTTAACTTACATGGATGATAAAGTGCTTATTTACAAAAAAAAAGCATATAGAAAATAAATTATGCAATCCGGATTTGGACATTTAGAGTCCAATCCTAGACATGCCTATTTTCAAGTAAGCCCTGTGCATTTCAGACATAAACTGGAAGTAAGCATATATAAAACTACTCCCTTTTAGTGGTCATGGGAAAATAACAATTTCCCAATTCACATTTTCCACTGGATTATATCTGCTAAAATATATCATGATACAAAATAATTTTATACACAACTGACACGTGTGTAACTCTCTGAAGGCACAGAGCGCGTTAAAGAGTTATAAATAAGCTAAGCTAAAAGCAATATTAAAAAGGTCAATCTTAATCTTCTTAAAACATTTAACAAAGGAGCTTTCTCTTATTTCAGTTATACATGGGACCCAGAATGGAGAAAGAAGGGTGAAATGGACATTTTAATACTGATTTATGAATGTATAATGAGGGAGAAACTCACTTTTTTTTCCCAAGGATCAGAAAATATAGCACTCAAACCTCACTTTCAGGTATGCGCTTACGATTAAAACAAGACAACATTTAGAAAACCCAACACCACACTAAGTGGCTGAGAATGGAATGGAATGGCTAGGACAGAACAGGTCTTTATTGGCCAAGTGTGACATACAAGGAATTTGGACACACAAGGAATTTACGTCTAGTACATAAGCTCCTAGTGTACATGCCAAACAACAAAGTAATAATAATCATTATAATAAAGGATAATAATCATAATGACATCACAATAATGATAATAATGGCTGATAATGCCTGAGCTTTTCATTTCTTACATCGTTTCTTGCTTCCCCAGATTACCAAAGAATAAAAGCTAAACAAAGACACTCCTGCTTCATATCTTAAAGTTAAATATAAATTTATATAATTTGTGGATGGTCTAAATAGAAGCAATACATTTGCACTATATATTGAGCATGAATACTCTATAATTTAAAGCCCAAAATAGGATGGGATGGGCAGCTATATAAATTAGATATATAAATAGTCTCTTACTTTTACTAAGGCATGGGGCTGGAAAGGTCCGGTCAGAATGGCTCTATGGGAATGGGGGGAGGATTTGGTTAATGAAGGAACCTGGGAGTGGCACAATTGTTATTTCTAAGTGCTGCTATCACCTGACATCCTACTTTACAACCACAGTGCTTAGCCAAGGGCTACCTGTAATGTCTTGGCCTGAATGAATACATTAAGACAAGCCAAGAACTTTTGATGAAGGAAGTCA
The DNA here is from genome assembly GCA_039707465.1 of Rhabdophis nuchalis. Lineage (NCBI taxonomy): Eukaryota > Metazoa > Chordata > Lepidosauria > Squamata > Natricidae > Rhabdophis > Rhabdophis nuchalis. The sequence goes on from CM077643.1 coordinate 168,521,722, forward strand.
ATCAAGGAAAGCACTTGTAAACCACAAAGGTAAACGCTAAATATAGGAAAGAAAAAAAATGAAAACCAATTTGTTAATTGGAAGAACAAGCCAACGCATGTTCAAAGAGCTTGAGAGTTCAATCTTAGGCAGTGACAGATGTTTCTCTATCAGGGCGCAAAGAAAAAAAAATCTGCAAACTCTGTGTGGGTGTCAGGAAGTCTATTTTCCAAAGCACCTGAAAGCAGAACAAGAAGCAATTGATGGTAACTAATCAAGGAAATAACCCATCTAGAAATAATGAGAAATTTCCTGATAGTGATGATAATTAATCAGTGAAACAGCTTGGTTGTGGGTGCTCCATCACTGGAGGTTTTTAAAAAAAAAGATTGGACAACCATTTGTCTGAAATGGTACATGGTCTCCTGCTTGAGCAAGGGCTTGGATTAGAAGACCTCCAAGGTTCCTTCCAACTCTGTTATTGTATTAATGCTTGAAGAATATAGATAGAAAATGAGATTAATATAGCCAACACATCTTCATTAAGGTCAGGAGTGTTAAAGAAAGAAACTGAAGGCTTTACGTTAGCAACTCAAGAACAAGCCAGCTAATTGCATGAAGGCAAAAATTCAGCTTCTAATAAACAATTGCAAATTCTGCCTTGAAACGAACAAAACAAAGTGAAAAGAACAAAACAATTGATCATTTCATCAGCAAAGTTCATAAAGTGACCTCAAACAGCATCATGCTTAAGCTGCCAGAATTATTCATTGGAACCTTTGAATTGCAGCAACTAGGGACTATCAAGTTGAAAGGTTTCTAGAAAATGAGCGGGTTCAAATTTTCTGGGACTCTAAGATCCAAACAGACAGGCAACTTGTTCATAACATGCCCAATATAACAGTTACTGAAATGAAGGAAATTTGGTTCATTGTTGTTGCTATTCTGGATAATGCTAGGATTGAGGAAAAACAATTACAAAAATATGTATGAAATATTGGGACTTGCGGATCAGGTTAGAACTGAAGAGGCTTCTTGATGAGAAGTGAAACATTAAAAAAAACCAAGAAAGTCCATTTGCCTTTTGGAAAAAAAACACCTTTGGGATAATCTGACGCCTATGGGAAAAAATACGATATCGCAGCAATATCAGAACATGTAGCTGAACTACGCACCATCTCTGACCTCTGCCTCTTCCGCCAGTGTCTAAAGACACACCTCTTCCATCAAGCTGGCCTAGTGTAACCTTCCGCTGTGACTGTTTTTAGACAGTTTTCAATTGGGGATTTTAATTGATTTTAGCACAGGTTGGGAGTTTAATATTTTTTAAATTTTATATTGTTATATTTGTATGTTTTAATTCTTGTGCGCTGCCCTGGGTCCTTCTGGAGAAGGGTGGGATATAAATGTAATAAAACAATTAAAAAAATAATTAAAATGTAGCAATCATGACTGGGGCTGTTGGAGCAATATCCAAAGGACTCCCTTAATATCTGGAAATATTGAATTTACCAGACCCCACAACCTTACTATTACAAAAATCCCACCCTGCTTGGAACTGCCCACCCTGCTTAGATACTATCTTAGTAATGCTTAGGTTTTTGGTAAGGGCTTGAATTATTAAGTTTCAACCAGTCTTAGATTGTGAATCTAACCATAGATTATCCCACATGTAATTTATTAAATTTTGTTTGTTTGCTGTCTGATTCTTAAAGACTCTGGGTGATTTAAAACAATCAAACACGTCATAATAAAATCAATAAAAGGTAAAACCTGTAAAGCAATGCAAAAGGTGGTTGCTATTTATGAACCAGGATTGGTGATGTCCAAGAATAGAAAACATAAGGTTTAATCAGTAATCGAGCTTGGTTATTGCAATTCTGTGCAGTATGTTTTCAAGTAAGTTTCAAATGTAGTTAAGTATGAATACAGGTGGCCTTTGTTATACGCAAGGGTTTTGTTCCAGCCCAACAACTGCAACTAATGAAACCACAGATAACAAGATCTTGGGGAAAAAAACCATACTTCATGCATACTTAAACTCCTACTTACCATTGTGTGCCCTGAACAAAATACTTACAGAATATTCCATGTTTTCTCCGAAACAGAACTGTGCACCCAAAAAATGCAGATACACATAACCCTTACTGCAGAAAATGAGATCAGTATCTACCAATCGTGTGAGACTACAGGTAACAGAACCATAGATAATAAAAGTCAATGGTTTTATAAGATTAAACATTCTTACACTGATGCACTCTCAAGAGTTTTCTGTTTATCAGCATAAAAAAAGTGCTAGACTATTTTCAATTCTCTACAGTCCTTTTGTTTATTTTGGCCTTCCTCAAAATGGGGACAGTACAAAGATATATATAGATGTTGGGGAAGGGTAGCTGGAAAATAATTAGTTGGTTTAGAGATGACCAGAAAAAGGTCAAATTCTTTTACTCCACTCAAGAAAAAGTCTATGGAGATTTTCATTGATCCAGATCATAGTTGTCCCAAAGGCACTTTTTCATAGAGGTTACTGGAGTTTCTTTGCTTTTCCTAGAGGACGTTTCATTTCTCATCCACGAGGCTTCTTCAGTTCTGAGAAGTGAAATGTTTTAAAGGAAAAACAAAGATACTCTAGTTGTCTCTTGAAAAAGCACCTTTGGGACATTCAGGAAAAAACTTTAAACATGATTTTAAAAAAATCTCCCCGTTAATATTCCTGAGGTCAACAGAATTTGCATCGTAACATAGAAGCTAGAGCCAGACACAGTATTGTGATCACACTGTTGTTGTTGTTAGTTGCGAAGTTTTGTCCGACCCATTGTGACCCCATGGACAACGTTCCTTCAGGCCTTCTAATCCTCTAATCCCACACCTACTGCTTCAGTGACTCCATCCATCCGGGTCCCTTCGGGGATAGGGTGCGGTTTAAGAAATCTAATAAAATAAATAAATAAATCCAGCCACCTCATTCTCTGTCATCCCATTCTTCTCAACTATTCCCAGCTGTTCCCAGCGTTAGACTCTTCTCCAGTGAGTCCTTCCTTCTCATTAGGTGGCCAAAGTATTTGAGTTTCATCTTCAGGACCTGGCCTTCTAAACAGCAGTCAGGGTTGATCTCTTCTAGAACTGAATATATTTGATCACACTAAATATATACAAATTAACGAAGAATCTAAGAAAGAATACCTCGTCTCAAGTCTGCATTCCTCTCAACATGAGGCTTTAAAATATTAGATCTTACCTTACTCAGGATAATAAAGAAATACTTTTTCAGATTAGACACGAACTCTTACTGTTTATTCTGATTGATGAGTATTATCAGATTGGCTGTCTCTGCTAATTACTGATTTGATTTTAGTAATGGCTTTAAAGTGCTACATTGATAGATTAAATGCAGTCCACTGAGGTGCTCGAGCTGAAACACGTGAAAAGATACTGCTGATCAGCTAAATTGGTGGTGCATCAGCGGAATCCGTTCTTCCTGAATTCTAGCCTCAGAAACAGGTGTTCATATCCAGTCAACTATAGAAGAACATTTCTGGTAATAGACAAATTCACAAGGAAGATCCTCACCATGCACCCTCCCCACTTTTGGCATCACGGCTGCTGCAACACTCAAAAAAAATATGGCTTTGTACTACTAATCATACCAGGATGACGCAGTGCATTGCGGGCTAGCTCTGCCCACAGCCAGGAGTTTAATCTTGATTGGATTAAGGTTGACTCAGCCTTCCATCTTTCCGAGATCAGGACAATGAGGGCCCAGATTGTTGGGGGTGATATGCTGACTCTGTAAAGCACTATGGAGTGGCATATAAGTCTAAGTGTTATAGCTATACATCAGTGGTGGGTTTCAAATTTTTTTAGAACCTACTCTGTAGGTGTAGCCTATTTTGTGGGCGTGGCTTGGCAGTCATGTGACAGGGTGGGAGTGGCCACCTTTTAAAATGTGGTGAAACTCATTTAACAACGCTCTTGCTTAGCAACCAAAATTTTGGACTCAATTGTGATGATAAATTCATTCATTCTTCTTTCCTTTCCTTTCCTTTCCTTCCCGTTGGGTCATTGGCAGCGGCGGGCCAGATTTACTTCCAGGTACGCCAGTGGAACCCCCTCTCACCGGTTCTCTAAATTTCACCAACCGGCTCTCACGAGTAGGTGCGAGCCTGCAGAAACCACCACTACTATACATGAAAGTGAGGAATAGAGTGAAGTACAAATATGGACACACACACACAAACAGAGATACTTCAGAGAACAATTATAACTACTTTGCCAGGAAGAGCACAATAGGTATTTCATGTGATTCAACACAGATCTTACTTGCTTTTCAGGAAATATATCATAGTTTTCAGGCAAAAATGTGATAGATGGATGGAAAGAAGGAGAGCATTATAATATTCAAGAAAAAACTGAAAATAATCAGATTCAGCATTGATCGTGCAATATAAACCATTAGGAAACAACTCATAACTGAAGATAAAGAAAATAATTAGGATATATTTTTTGAATTGTTACAGAGGTAAATACTTTTTTTCTAGAGTTCTGGAACCATTTTATGGGTCCCTCACTTGTACCTATCAATATTTTATGCATAAATCAGGGGAAAAAACCAGTAGTAATTGTAGGGACTAGAAGTAACCTGGAGACCATGAATTCTAGTCCTTCCTTGGGTGTGAAAGCTGACTGGATGACTTTGGATCAATCCACATGGGGTGGTTGTTGTGTGGAAAATAGGAGATGGGAGAATTATGTATACTACCTTAACTTGTACAAAGTAAAGGGAGTCTAGAAATATTCAGACTTCAGAAAATATGATGGGAAAACACCTAAAGTCCTTGAGTAGAAAATTTTGAAATATAAAGAATGTAAAAATATAAGATTATAATTATTGTGTGTCAGAACAGAAAATGCTGGAAAGTAAACATAACAGTTTCATTTTGCCACTTGTAAGTTAAAATTCCTTGCCAGATAACCAAATAAAACATATGGCATATACAGTATGTGTAATATTTCCTAAAACCATACACAATAAAAAGTATGATGTTGCTAAACTTGCTGAATACTTTTCTGAGAACAAGATAGCTACCATCCCAAACATATATTTAGCTATTCAAATTTAGACTTTCTGAAGGTCATATAAGTATGTAACTGCTTAACAGACAGAATACCCCTGAACATCTCCAAGCTCTGCTGAGCTTATATGCTGTTCCTTAGGTGAGGTATTAGCAAAGCTTATTTATTTTCATTTCCATGGCTTTTATTTTCTCGTTCCCTTGTGGTAAAGCTGATTTCCATGATGATTCCCTTCTTAATTTTAATATCCTCTTTTACTCATCATATAGACATAAGAATTTCCCCTAAAATAATGAAACTCTTCCAAAGGAAATGAAGACAACCAAGAGCAGGGGAAGCAGCAAATGCTTACTTTTCAATTAATTGATCCTCTGTCATATGCACATATGAAATATTTTTTCCATGCAAGGAAAATAAGGTTAATTAACATAAAAACCCTTCACTCGTGGAGGTGTTGAATTTTGTATTTTATTCATGCTACTGTAAGTGCCTTGATTTCCCAGTAATGACCTAGTTCTCCTAATGAGTAACATTAACCCCTGGCTGTAGCTGTCCAGGACTTAATTGTCAACTGAAGCTGAAATAAGGAGAGTTTGCCGATCAGCAGGTATGTGGTATATTAACTCATGTCATTTCAGACCCTAATAAATAAATCTGTTGCTACGGCAACAGGAACATCAGCTATATCACTTTTTTTTCCTGAGCTTTATAAAAGTAACTGTCTTTCACACCAAGCTTTTAAAAAGGAAATTAACTATATGTAACCATAATTAGAAGAAACATCATTTCTCTTCCCGGGAATATATCTACATTAATGAGAAAAGACACTGTAGAAAGAGGGAAATATTTTTTTTTTAACCATGGTCAGGGGAAGTGAAGGAATGCACTGTGAAGATTCTCACTTTCTTCAAATAAGAACTGATGAGGAAATGGTGCAGCACTTCAAATATGGTGTTCCAGGCACAATGAATAGTAGTAACACTTACTATCCTAACATATACCGGTAGCCTCTCCTACCCATCCAAAAGGTTCTCCACAGCTTATAATGGGAATTATAGTCCAGCCTGATGAACTGTTGTGCTAAATGATCCGAAACAGAACAACATTGGCAGTCCAAGAAAGTCCATATACAACTGCAGCAAAATGATAATTTAATAACTCTCAAACTAGGTCAGGATCAGTAATATTAATAACAGAGCTTATGTAGGAGGAGGAGTGGCAGAACCTGGAGGTGGAATTAAAAGAGGGATCAGTCTAGAATCTCTACGTGGTCACAAGTGAACTAAGTCCAACCTCCCTTGAATTTTGTAGATCCTTTTCTAAACCCAAATAGGTGCTGTTAGTTGAGAAGATTCCTGTGCATAGGCACAATTAACAATAAATCAATGTAATTGGATGTGGGCCTGGCCTGACAACTGAAAGATTAAAACTGAATATCTTCTGGTGCAAGGCAACTATTGCATCTAAAGTCTCCCTACTCTAATATGCTTGTCACAATCTCCCAAACCAATCCAGTTCTTTAAAGTAGGGGTCCCCAACCAATGGTTTGTGGACTGGCACCAGTCTGCAAAACTGGGCCATGAAAACAAGCAAAACCCCATCCATAGGTTGCAGGCAGCACACAAAACCATGCCCCGGAAGTGGTCCCTGGTGTCCGTAAGGTTGGGGCCACTGCTTTAAAGGCATCCTTTCACAAAATACTCCTTGAATTATAAAATCTTCTTCCTGTGAAGGAACAGTAAGAGCCATTCCTCAACTATGAGCAAACAAAAGCCAATAAACAATGAAAGAAAAAATGCCTATTTCTCATATCCTTTACAAAGATTTAAGGCCAGTGTAGAGCATCACATTAAGTGAAGGAGATATCAAAGGAATTTAATTTGAGACATCAAAATCAGATGATTTATTCTTTCCTATACTAGAAGTAAAAATGATATCTTTGACGATAAAAGAGTGAATATAGCACTCAGATTCCTCATTCTCTTTTACACAAAGGTAGAGTAGAAAAAAATATGTATTTATTACTAGAAAAGGAAAAAGCCAAATGGTGATGATAATTGCCAAAGGACACAAGTAGTTGAAATTAAAAGGAAGTTAAAACTTTCACTGGAGGCAATAATGTCCCTTCTTATCACATTAGTAGCCACTTCCACCCTGTATCTGAGGAGCAAAATGGTGAAGGATTGCCTGAAGGGCTGTGGAAAAGGTAGGATGTGATAGAGGTGATTAAGATCAGAAAGAAAAAATAGGATGAATCAGAAGAAAAGAAATAGGTATTTATTTAATTAATGGTACTTCTCCTTTGAAAACATAAATAAAGCCAGAATTGCAATGGTTTTAGATTTTTTTTTTAAGAATGTATTTTCAAAGCAGCAACAGACAATCCCTCCAAGCCTTATGCAAATGGAATATGATAGAAGCTGTATACATTCTTTATATTCTGAGAATATATGTTCGTTCCTTTGCAGTAGATGCAGAATGAGCAGAGATTAAATGAGAGAAACAATGTACCAATGGGAGCTACTATGGAAAACTTTGATGTAGTGTACTTCCTTATTTATAGTAAAAGCTAACTATAAATAAGGAAGTACATTAAAATAAAGTCCCTTCTCATTCATATGGGTGATATGTGTCATCTTCAGCCTTGGGTCCTCTACCAGAGTCTAGTGAGTTGGAGGTTCTATGAGGTATCTTAACAGGTATTTGTGAGCACTATACTCTTCCAAGTCCTTCTTGGGATCTATTGGATCCATTCTCTTCAACATCTTCATCAATGATTTGGACAAGGGGATAGATGGAGAACTCATCAAATTTGCAAACGACACCAACCTAGCAGGAATAGCCAATACAGAAGATAGGCTTAATATACAGAAGGATCTTGACAGACTTAAACATTGGATGCTATCTAACAAAATGAAATTTAAAGGTGAAAAAAGTAAGGTTCTACATTTAGGTAAGATCAACAAAATGCACAGGTACAGTATATGTGGTACCTCGCTCAATAGTAGTAACTGTGAGAGGGATCTTGGACTCCTAATGGATAATCATTTAAATATGAGCCAGCAGGGTGCTGCAGTTGCCAAAAAAGCCAACAGTTCTAGGCTGTATAAAGAGAGGGATAGAATCAAGATCCCATGAAGTGTTAATACCACTTTATAATGCTTTGGTAAGGCCACACTTGGAATATTGCATCCAGTTTTGGTCATCACAATGTAAACAAACATATTGAGACGCTAGAAAGAGTGCAGAGAAGAGCAACAATGATGATTAAGGTACTGGAGGTTCAAACATATAATCAACGGTTACTGAAATTGGGTATGTCTAGTTTAATGAAAAGAAGGACTAGGGGTGATGTGATAGCAGTGTCCCAATATCTCAGGGGCTGCCACAAAGAAGAGGGAGTCAAACTATTCTCCAAAGCTCCTGAGAGCAGGACAAGAAGTAGTGGGTGGAAACTAATCAAGGAGAGAAGCAACCTAGAACTAAGGAGAAATTTCCTGACAGAACAATTAATCAGTGGAATAATTTGCATCCAGAAGTTGTGAACACTGGAACTCCAACATTGAATGTTTTTAAGAAGATATTTGATAATCATTTGTCTATAATGGTACAGGTTTTCCTGTCTAAGCAGAGGGTTGGAGGACTCCTTCCAACTCTGTTATTCTACTATTCATTCTCCTAGCTTAGGAGTCACAGCCCCAAATACTCCTACCACCACTGGGATCATTTTGGCCTTTACTTTCCACATACTCTCTTGTTCTTCCTTCAGGCACTGTTACTTCTTCAGCTTCTCATACTCATTCTTCCTGATCTTGATGTCACTTGGCACCACTGCATCTATTGTTGTCTTCTGGTCCTTGTCTACTACCATAGTGTCTGGTTGATTGGCCAATATCTGCCTGTCTATCTGGATCTGGAAGTCCCACAAGATCTTAGACTTATTATTTTCCAGGTCTTGTGTGGAATTTCCAATCTGGACTTGGAAAGGTCTAATCCATATGCTATGCATATGTTCCTGTACACAATGCCAATTACTTGGTTATGCTATTCCGCGTATGCTGTTTCTGTCTCCATCTTACACTCTGACACTATGCATTGCACTGTTGCTGAGGCTTCTCTACCTAGTGTGCACCATGGGCCCTGTCTAGTGTAGGACACCTTTGCCTGTATGGATCTGGTGCTTAGTGCCTGTTTTTGTGCTGCTATGATAAATGTATCAGTGCTGACCAGCCCTTTCCAGTCATCTCTCTTTCTCTCTCCCACAATCAACCACTAAATTTTCCTTAATTCACACCATCAAGGAAAGCTAATTGGATCCAGGATGCAGCCATTCCTGCCAACTCAATTGTTCTGTTAAAACATCCAGGTTTGTAAAGCCCTATTTGTCTCCATAACTCTAGTTTTATCAAATTATAGTTTACATTTTGTTATTAAGACTTTCCATTATAAAATCAGATAGAGAAATGCTAGGAATAGTATACAGTAATGATCAAGAACCCAACTAGTTTTCATTTTGTCAATGTTTGGATCTCAGCTCCCTGCTTGAAGAAAAATAATGCTTAATCTTCTAAACTAGGGGTGTCAAACTCAATTTCATTAAGGGCTGCATCAGCATTGTGTTTGACCTAGGGGGGTCAAGGGCTGTGTGACCAGCTTGATGTCACAGGGACGCCGGTGTGGCCCAAGAGCTCTCCCAGCAAAAATGGGCTCCCGAGCTCCATTTTTGACTGTGAAGGCCTTCTGCAACCCTCTGCTAGAAAAAACGGAGCTCGGAAGGGCTGTGTGTGGTCCTCACGTCCTCCATTTTCGCTGGTAGAGACACCAGTTCTTTACTGTTTCCAGGGAAGCCCTGTGGGCTGGATCCGGCCCCCAGGCCTTGAGTTTGACACCCCTATTCTAAACATACTAATTATTCAAATAAAATATCTCTTTCAAACAAAATCTTGTTTTTAAAATATTATCTAGAGGCAGGAAAAAAACAGGCAAAGAGGTATCGTCCACCCTTTTAATTTTAAAGTTTCCATTTAAAAGAACTTTGTGCTTAAAACTGTTATATCAGTGTGATGTTTTTATTACCTATTACCCACATAGCTAACTATCAGTGTGCCAGATCAGATTGTAATAATTACAAAAGTGAATATATTAATTTTGACTTTTCATCTACCATTGTACTTTTGTTTTTAATTTGGCAAATCACACCATGCAAATTAAATACAAAGGTTTGGCATTTGAATAAGATGGTGGAAGAAGACAATTGTTTAGTAGTTTATCTCAATGAACAGGAACTTCTAAAAACTATTTGGGATATATATGTCAAACTTAAACATGGCAACAAAATACAAAAAAAACCTCTCTATAATGCAGTGCACTTCAACTTGCTTGTGACATCTTAAAAAATTTCTAACATGGTCTGACAAAAGGGAAAAAAAACATAAGATGTTCTTTGTTTGTTATCCTTTATTCAGTTACCTAGGAAGCCTATGCTTTTGTCTGACTCTTTGCTATAAACATATTAAGTCTTTCGCATAATCCTGATTTCAATTAATTTATGATGAAGTATGGCTCCAATGGTTCTATATACTTCTTCATCATACAGATATTTCTCTACTGTAATTTAACCTGCCTCCCTTTCTTGCCCACAGGAGATCTATATGAATCGCAACGTAATATTGTTGAGTTCTGTTTCTTGACAATTGTTAAGAATAAAAGTACAGCTTTTTGCCTAAGTTATGTGAGCGTGTATGTGTAAACTATTACTGATACAAATAATAAAAGACTTGGACTTTGATACAAGAAATATGTCACACAGCCTCAAGTTACTTATGAGTTTTTTGGTAGTCTTGAAGTATTCATTAACTCTCATCCTTAGATGTCATCTACAAAACTGCATAAATAGATTTAGGATTCTTGTTCTGTCTATTAATATTTTTTAAACAGAAGAAACGTTATGTATACACACACACACAAACAAACTATATACAGTTATTTATTTTATAACATTTTACCACCCATTTTATCAGCTATAATATATAGTTGTAACTTTGTTTTCAGGAAAAAAATATCACCCTATAATATAGCCAAAACTTGATGGATTTTTAAAAACTTCTTAGAAATTAATGAATCATAATTCTACAGATACAAAATCAATAGCTGAATTGGAATTCAATTTAATTTAAAGATTTGCATTTTACTGAGTTTTGCTGCACAGTATATGAATAAATATAAATGCATATAAAATATGAAAATAACAAAAATGTAATGCATTTGTGAAAATTGCTTGCAATAATGGCTGTGACAACTTATGTATACATCAGGAAAAATACCTATGAATTTTTGTGCAAGCCCCTCTTTAACACATTGTCAAACTTATGCAGAATAATGACAAAATACATTTCAACTGGAGAAATGAAAAGGAGAAACTGGAATTGACAGATTCGTTCATTCCTTTTACCGATAGCATAAGGGTTGGCATATCAAGGTATTAGCGTTGCATAGCCAGCGTTGGATCATAGATCAAGAGGACTTACAACTCCTAGCATTCCCAAGGCAGATATCTGGGAATTCTGAAAGTTGGTCTCAAACACAGTGAACTCTGCAAGAGCAGGGAGGAATATGTAATATTCAATTGTATAGTCACAATCTCAGAAAGCTAGCTTATGTTGTATCACAGCTAACTACTATTGCACTTTAGTTTGCCTTTGGCTAAGGCACCTCCTTTGTGTAGTATATGCTGAAGGATGGGGAATGGTGCAGAATTGGAGGAAAGTTTTGGCTATTTTGCAGCCTGCCTTGCACTAGAGTAGAGTAGAGTAGAGTAGAGAAAAATAGAACAGAACAGAATAGAATAGCAAAGTTGGAAGGGACCTTGAAGGTCTTCTAGTCCAACCCCCTGCTCAGGCAGGAAACCCTATACCATTTCAGACAAATGATTGTCCAATCTCTTTTTAAAAACTTCCAGGGTTGGAGTATTCACAACTTCTGGAGGCAAGATGTTCCACTGGTTGCTCTGTACCAAGGTGCAACTACGAATATTGCCTGAATGCAAATGTTGAAGCACAATTCAGTTGAAGCCTAAATGACATCTGCATGTGGAATGGGGAAGGAATGTCTTGTCCTTCACCTCAAGCAGCCAAAATATCTTGAGCTGGCTGTGTCTTTGGCTCGGTCTCAACAGTGAAGCAAAGCTACAAGTCACAGTGTTGCTCTGGCAGATGAAAAAAGCTTTTGATTCTCTACAGACTCTTGCTGGCACAAGAGGCCAAAGGATCAGGCCATTCATTTCCAACAAAACAAGGCGAGAAGCATTTGGGGATTCTGGTGCAAAACATCACAATGAGGTGTTGTTTCATAGTAAGAGAGAAATAGACATAGGTGAGCTGAAAGCTCAGATTACTAAATAAATAAATGTACATATTACCCGCTTTTAAGTTTTCAAGTCGTACTAGTATTCCTGTGCAGGGAAATGGCTGCACTGAGAAAGTCTAGAATCTTGAAAGAGTAGCAGCCCTCTTTGACAATACTTTTACCCAGCAACTCCACATCCTCCTTATTACATCAATTACCAAAACCTGGTGTTTGTTTAATGAGATCATTTCAGGGCCTCAGAAGGGAATATTTCAATCTGCTAATGCCTGAATAAGGCGCAGAAAATTGTTAGCTGCTAATGCGGTGAATGATGTATGCGTGTGTGCGCGTTTGTGCATCTCATTCCAACAGCAGAGCCTATTGTATTTACCTGTGCGATGCAGGTTTCTCCGCTGGTATTATCTTCTCATGACTAACGGGTTGAACTACATTTTTTTAATTTACTATTTCAGATTTATCATTTTTAAAAAGAGAGAGAGAGAGAGAGAGAGAGGAAGAGGGAAGGGGGTAATTGCATTTTTATGAGCATATTTACATAAATCATTTTGCTGGAATATCCCAACACTAAATGCTGAGACTTGAAGCCCTCCAACCATTTGCATACGTGCTCCTTTTCTGACGTGGAAATACTGGCGTTTTGGATTTTCATCGCAAAGCCTGGCTGTGCTGGAACTCTAATGGGCTTAGAACAGTAAATTTTGAGGAAACTGATTGCTACCCCTGTAGCTAGTCAATGCTTGCCTAGACCCAGTGGCATTTGGGGGGTGGGGGTGAAGAGTGTTTTATCATAAAATTATCCCAGCAGAGTCCATTCCGCAAGATAACATCATCATCATCACCATCGCCATCACCATCAGGACTCCACGCAGGACCCAACAGCTCTGGCACAATATTGCCAGTCATTTATCTGTTGTCAGCACAGGTTACACACTGTAATCCTTGACTGCCTCGGAATTAGAATGTCTTTGATGTCCCCACAAGAGTTTTTTGCCTGAAGGCTTTACCAATGCTCAGCCGCTCAGTGTTTATTCCTCGTAATCTTCCTCTCATCTCCAGGCTAGCAGTGACAGATGGTTATGGGCACACAATAGTATTAAGAGTTTGATATTTTTTTTCTCCTTTTTTTTTTTTAATGCTGTGCTCTCTGTACAACAAATAGCTATCAGACGCGGGCCAGAGAGCTGACATGGCTCGCTTAGGTAATGGCAAACAAACAGCCCCGGTTGATGCTTTCTGTCATTTTCCCGGCTCACCCTGCTTGTTTTCATTGTATACTCTCAAAGGTAAACTATATTAACCTTATAGACGGTTATTAAAAAGATATATCTATATGAGCATAAAGTGCCTTTCCCCCCCTCTCTGTTCTCCTCACTCTTTTGATTATGAAAGTAATACTGCTGACATATTGAACAAATATCGAATGTCAACATAAATTTTTAGTATGTGATAATATTCCCCTTCATATAGCCGTGTGTCAGGCGGGAACCCTGGATGATGCATAGCAGTAAATAACCCAAACAAAATTAGTTCTCTTGTCAGCTTCTACCTTGTATGTCCCCAGGCATCAGTAAAATTGACTGCACGCTAGATTTTCAAAATTAGCCCTAATGTTAGCTGTGTGTCTGGCAACCTCCAAGTTTCCAATGTTCTACTATATTACCCGTAAGGGTGAATGTGTTACTTTTATATTTTGGCATTTGATCTTGCTGATGTGGCTTCTCCTCTTCTACAAATTAAAAATAATTTAGCTCTAACAATAAGGATGCGTGCAGACAGAAGCCTGCATCTCTTTAAGCAACTAACTTTAGGCAACAAAATTAAATTAAACAAAACAAAACGAGGGTCTAAAAATACACAGAAAGAAAAGGAATCATTTCACTGAATATTGCTCATTTCATTAATTTAGCTTTGTGCTCCTTTATGCAAAAGGCATAATAATTGGAGGGGGGGGTATATTTTCCTTTTCACTTACCCTGCAATTTATTTATTTTTAATAATACCTAGGGGGGAGGGAACACAGCTACCTTCCCCCCCCCCAGTAAAAAGAGATCTGTATTTTAAAGGAAACCTCACAATCTATAAAAGTTTCAGCATGTATCTTAATATAGCCGTTTGTCACAAGAAAAAAAAATTCAACAAACTAGCAGGTCCAGTATTAGATTTATGAACTTCACATTCCTAATCACTAATGGAATGGCAATCAATACATGTCACAAGCATACCACATTGTGAAACAGCCTATGAGAACACAGCATTTTCCCCCCCTTTTTTTTTGGAGCTGATGGCAATTAAATTTGACTAAAAATAAATGTAGCTCCCCGAGAAACATCATGTGAGAAGTGTGAAGTTGATTAAACAAACCCAAAGACGGATTCCGCATCGACTTCCAATCCCTAAATTTTTATGTTCAGACATTTGGAGTCAAAGATGAAAATCCCTTTAGGTACCAGATGCTGCAGATCATCTGGGAAAGCTTCTGGAGTTTTAATGTGTTGGAAGTCAAATCCCCCACAAAGGCGATTTGCCTCAGCGGTGTGGTGCTCTTATGGCTTCACCTGCAGACCGTTGCTCTCAGAAAAATCTGACCTACTGATCGACCCGGCATCTCAAAAATAAACACAGTATAATCTGTGGATGAAGTGAACTCTAATCAGGCCACATGCAGATTAAACGAACTATGAGGGGGAAAAAAATACTAGATTAAAACGTTCGTGCCCAATACCGGAAGATTATCAGGACATTTTACCTCTTTAAATCCTAATTTATGGTAGGAGTCAAGCTAAAGTTTATATATTTGTAGTGATTACGTGGGAGGGTAGATTTGCTTCAGTTTAGAAAAGATTTGGCGATCAGGTCAACAGCTTGAAAAGCAGCAGCTTCCTTATAGCCTATTCCATTCCCTCTAAGCCTACATATAAGCATATGCTGATTTCTAAAATAAAAATAAAAATGTAGGAAAGATAGATTTTAAAACGAAGATGCAAATAGCATAGTATGGTCTTGAATATTAACACCTAGTCAGTCACATTAGGATAATTAAGATTTTTTTAAATAGCACTGCATATTAAACATTTTTAGTGGACAGAGCTGCTTTCAAGCAGGATTTTTAGCAGTTTTCATATTTTTAGTGTCATCCCATGTTTCGTGTCCATATATAGATGCTCAGCTCCCTCCCTCTGCTTTGTTTTTTTTAAACAGTGATTTTCAGCACTTCGTTTTCTAACCAAGTACTGAATTCTGGACTCTTTGGTGCTCTCTGAGTTGGTCGTTTGCAGACATTTTATTACCCATCTAGATAACATCATCAATACTATGGAGTGTGGGGTTTGCTCCAGAGGTGGGTTGCTCCCGGTTCGGTCTGGTTCAGTTGAACTGGTAGTGGTATTTTGGCCTGGGTTGCAGAAACAGCAGTGACCCAGGCTGGCCTTACCCCCGAACTGGTTCCCTGGTCACCACTGCCGTTGCCAGCATGTAGTTTAGTACTGCATGCACATGCACAGTTTACTGTAAATTGTTCTGCGCATGCATGAAAAACAATTTAAATTGAACTGTATACACATGTGCAGGACACATCTGGCAAGTGTGAGCGAACCGAACCGGGAACAAAACTGGGAACAACCCACCTATGGTTTGCTCCCTGTTATATATAGTGCCTTGCCAGTGTTGGTGAGGGTGTGGTTATCTCCTTGGTAGGTCCTTGATCAGGCTATTGATTGTTCGATTCATTGTCTGATTTGATTATTTATCCCAAGAGCGTCAAACTTGTAGTGTCATGTTGTCATCACATGATGTATTGCAACTTCGTTAAACAGGGAATGGGCATTGCCAGAACGTGACACTTCCAGCCCATGGGCCACAAGTTTGACCCCCCTGATATGTCCACTTATATAGGTGTTGATTGCTGAAGAGGATGTATTCTTTTTGTTTCCTTCTTAGCTTTTTTATTGTCTCTTTTGTATGATGTGTAAATGTAATTTATCTCTATGAGTTTAGATAAGCAATGATTAACATCAGAGGTGGGTTTCTGCCGGTTCACCCTGGATCAGGTGAACCAGTAGTGGTGGCGGAGTGAGGCTCTGCCTACCCACCCAGTGTGAGCGGGCGTGCATGAGTGAACTGATAGTAAAATTAATTGAAACCCACCACTGATTGACTTGAGAAAAACAAGCAGAAAACAATACTCAGGAACTATCAAGGAGAAAACCACATCCCCACTAGCAAACAATCCAGCTCAGAGAGACCAAGGACTCCACAATTCAAGCCTGACCTATGGATATTCTCTTCTATAGCACTGTTTCCAAATTCAAATTCTATTAGAAGCAACATTTCAGAGTTGATGTTACACTCACCATCTGTGAGGCCAAACAATGTGCAAAGGCCTCTGCTGATATTTCAAACTGCCCGCATTGTGACCAAGAGGAGTGGCACATTGGCTCTCTTCTCCTTGACAAAGACGTTGTCTCTCTGGCCAGGGGCAACAATATCCAGACTCTACTTGTTGATGTCCACGTCTTTGGTCTAAATTGTTGATATTGATGATATTTGCAGTTTCACATTTCTGTTCTTGAAAAGGCATCTCCATAAGCAAAGCTGTACCTCCAATTCCTTTAGCATCGAGCCCTTCTTTAGTGTGGGACAGTGTGTTTTTTAGCATAAACCTGTTACAAACAAATAAGTAAAATTATCCTACTTGCAAAAGCCCTCCATTTTAAACACAGCTTAAAACTTTTGAATACAATGGATTTAAAAAAAAATTCATAATCTCAATATTATAAAAGTTTATGCATCCAAATTCAACTGTTTTGTCAGAGGGATAATAATGGAAGCAAATGGATGGAACCACTAAAATCCGTCTTCAAGACAAGAGTAGCTCTGAACCATTATATCTTTTCAGGAATGTTTGAATTGCTAAGTGGTTAGATAGCAAGCAATTAAGAGTGATACACACTATAGATAACATCCCACTGGTTTTCACAGGTCATTAATAAATTTTTATTTACTGATAGAACCGCAACTAATCATACTGAGCTAGTCCTTGCTTATTGACCATGTGTTCAGCGAATGTTCAAACGCCCGCTCGCGCTGGGTGGGTGGGCAGAGCCTCACTCCGCCACCACTACTGATTCACCTGATCCAGGGTGAACCGGCAGAAACCCACCTCTGATGTTAATCATTGCTTACCTAAACTCATAGAGATAAGGGTGCTCAAAAAGGAGCCTTAACAACAGAGGTGGTATTCAGCAGGTTCTGACCACTTCTGGAGAACCGGTAGTGGAAATTTTGAGTAGTTCAGAGAACCTGTAAATACCACCTATGACTGGCCCCGCCCCCATTTATTCTCTGCCTCCTGAGTCCCAGCTGATCCGGAGGGAATGGGGATTTTGCAGTAACCTTTCCCTGGATTGCCCACCAAGCTACGCCCACCAAGCCATGCCGCGCCCATCAAGCCATGCCCATAGAATTGGTAGTAAAATTTTTTGAATCCCACCACTGCTTAACAACTAGATCTCATAGTTCTGGCCATCACACACACATACACCCCTGAAGTCACATGATCACAATCTGGGTGCTTGGCAATTGGCTCATACTTAGTATGACTACAGTGAACTGAGGTCACATGATCACTATTTGCCAGGGAAGGTCACAAGCCATCTTGAAAGTTGCTCGCACACTCCCACACTCGGCAGCAGACAGCCCGCAGTCCCAGTCATACAGGCCGCTGACAGACCCTTCTCCACATAGCAGCAGCCCCGCACAGGCTTCCCAATGCCTCATGGGCCACTCGGACACTCTCCCCCATCCAGCAGCAGCCAACCTGACTGCTTAACATCCTTTTAAAAAGGAAATCCCGGAAATTAAATGTGTGGCTTTCTGTCTTAAAGCATATGGAATGTCTTTTAAGCCTCTGCTAAACATCCACCAGGGAATATAATGTAGTTGTGTTTCTTTCCTATGACTAAAATGCTTTTATTTTTCTAAAACATGTTTATTTCCCTTCTTTTCCTCCACCTGCAAATATCTAGACTGAAAACGTTCCTCCCTAGGGAACGGCTTCTGAAAAGGCTTGAGATTCAAGAAAATGTATGCGAAAAAGAAGCTCTGCCATAAGATTCTTGGTTTTCTGTTTTTGTAGCGGGATTTATTTATTTATTTGCCAATACCCCTCCTCCCTTTCAAAATCAACCAGCATAGCTACTTTTTTTAAAAATTGATTTTGAGTTACAAGATTTGGGTGCAATCTTTTACCTCTTTTACCCTGGCTCTTACACCAAGTTACAGTGCCTTACCACATGATATTTTCCAAGATATTAGTCCTCATAAATCCATTCTGTCATACTAGAATTTTCAGTTATTAGATAAGATGTTACCAATATCTCAATGGAAGCAACTAGAAAATATCTTTTCCACTGTGCAACAAGGAGTCCGCTATCTACTTGCATTGCGCACATAATATTAATCACCTTGACAGTTTTTTAAGAAGCTATTTTGGAATGCCATTTCACTGAATGATATTTAGAACAAGATTTATTTCATGATACAGTTAGAAATAAGTATTATTCACTTTAATTTGGCAGTGTTTGGCACCCGGTAGTTCTGCATACCTCTTGGTAATAGTGGAGATATTAAAATATAAAAGCATGGATGCAGAAACTCACAAAAAAATACCAAAGAAATATTCTTGGAAGGTATTTAACTGCAAGTGGGATTAGATGGTTGTGCTTTCGCTAGGCAACATAATCTCTGCATCTTTCATATTCCCTGGACACAAAATAAGTCAACCATAATTTATACACACTATAATCTCTATGGTCAACTGTACAGAAATGATATAACGATCTATTTCCTGGTTACTGTGTTCTGCAGTTTCCTCATAGCTTCAACATATCACAAGAAATTGCTTGCTTTCTTTCTTATTTATTTATTTATTTATCAATCAATCACTCAAATTTGTATGGCTGCCCATCTCATCAAAAGCAACTCTGGACAGAGCATAGTTGGATAAAACCCACAGTTATAAAATCAATAGATATTAACAAACTATTAAAAAAACACATTAAGAAATAAAGATTATGAAAAAATAAATACAGAAAGTCCGAGGTAAAGAGAGAATTAAAAACGTTCGCCTCAATAATGGGGCCATCTAAAGCAAATCTCTGGTTTCCTGGGAGGCTAATGACATTACTAGTTGTTGAGGGTCCTCTGAAACGTCAAAAGGTATGGAGATAACCTAACTTTGGGAAGGGAAAAATAATTTATGTCTCCTGGCCCATCAAATGTAGATCCCTAGCTGATGCTACCCAAAGCATGCCTTCTCTACCAGGTCTAATGACAGATGAGGAAGTCCTTCAGAAAGCCTGGTTCCAAGCAATGAAGAATTTTAAAAGACCTTGAACTGAACTGAAGCAACCAAGACCACTGTTAGGCAGCCTGGTAGCTCTAACTAAATAGATGTCCTCCTCTACTATCCATAGGGAACTCTGCCCTATCTAATGGGAAAATTCTAACTAGGCTGACTGCAAAGCAAACCACCAGAGAAGGTAGGATCATCTTTATCTATGAGCATGCTTCTAAGAATCACACCAACCCTGTAAGCATTCTTAAAAAGTAGAAATGTGGAGTACTTGTAGACCTATTCTTTGTTTGGAAGTGTTTGCCTAAAAAAGAGCTGAAAGCAGACAGAGAGGAAGAAGGTATCTCTAGACAAAACATATGAGAGGGAAGTGTTTCACCTGATCCCTTTCGGGGGGGAAAAAGGATCACTCTAGGCCACCAGGCCCAAGATGGCAGCCATTGTTATGAATAGATCTGATCCCACCTATCAGCCATTTTGTATATGGTTTCAAAAAGCAGCAAAGATACCGCTGACTCCAAAATGTTTCCGATTGACAGCAGTTATCCGATTGAAAGTGTGAAGAAAAATATAACATCACAGATAGACCTCAACCTATGACCATAATTCAGCCCAAAATTTCCATCACTAAGCAAGACAGTTGTTAAGTGAACTTTGCCCCATTAAATGGTTGCCACAGTTCTTAAGTGACTCATTCTAATTGTTCAGTTAGAAACACGGTTGTTAAGTGAATCTGGCTTCCCCATTGGCTTTGCTTGTCAAAAAGTCGCAAAAGGTAATGCACATGCCCCCAGGACACTGCAACCGTCATATAGTTAATGGGATTTTAGCACAGGAATTAGTTTAATCTGTTTTAAATTTGTATGTATTTTGTATATTTATTGTTTTTATTCTCACTGTGCACCGCCCCGAGTCCCTGTGGGGAGAGGGAGCGGTTAATAAATTCAACTTTATTATTATTATTTATTATTATTATATATACATGCCAGTTGCCAACTGTTCAAATTTTGATCACATGACCATAGAGATGCTGCTACGATTGTAAGTGTGAAAAACAGTTGTTAAGACACTTTGCAATTCTGAACAGTTGCTGAACAAATGATCGTAAGTTGAGGACTGCCTGTACAGATAATCACTGTATTGGCCAAATAACCTAAGGTTGGGGAAAAGTGAGTTTTGGTGGTAATACTAGTTTCATTAATTTGTTTGGAACTGAATTGAAACTGTTTTGGAGCTATCCACTGACATAAGGGGAAACCCAGCAGTTTTATTGAAAAATACAAACATTCAATAGAAGGGAATCTTTGGGACTCATTTACTTTGTTTGTTTGCTTGTAGACAAGCAGATAACATTAATCAGGGCACAAGTACAAATATACCTAGAGATTTATCTGATTTTCAAATAAAGCTGTGTAAGTCAGCTACGAAACTTGTCACAATGCCACTTCCTCCCCAAGGTACATTCATTTGGAAACTGGAAAAGGCTGAAAGTTAAAGCGTGTCACTGGCTCCAAAACTTACGGAAAGTATCAGACTGAAAATTCACATCCTACCAATCAGCAATCTGATATCAATAGAGTACCTGGAACTGGTTCAATGTTATCACAAAGCAGCTTCAAAAGAAGCAAGTGTGATTTTCATTACCCCCCCCCCCCACCCCAGTTTCTACTGTAATGCTTGATGTTAGATTAAAACTGAGAAAAAGACAGAAGTCATTTGTGATTCAACTGCCATTGCTAGATAACTGTGGTATCTAAACATAGTATATGGCAAGGCAAATACTGTACATGTTGTGGCCAAATAAACATGTTGAGCCTGAATGAATGAACAATCAATCAATGTGCTCTTTACAGTATTTGATCTTTTTTTAGTTTTGTTCATTTTTTATCTGTATGGGTTTAAAGTAAACTAAATACTGATATCAACATAACAGTGTATAATATTTTAAAGTATTTATAAACTAAATATTTAAATTTAAGAGGCTTTTGGACACATGCCAGAAACTCTTCCACTTTTGTTACTAGAGTGAGAAGGGATGGGGTAAAATTGATAGAGGTGTGTGTGAGATATACCTAGTTAGATCTTATTGCTGGACTTCTGTATGCATAGAATGAGCCTTTGAAACTAAGTGGGTACTCTTTCTGACAGAAGTTACAAAAATACTTTATTCTGTGATAATAATATATACAACCTGTGTTCATATTCTGTGTTTTATGACTTAATGTGTATAGTACATTCTTCCCAACTGGAACCATAAATGAGTACAGGTAGTCCTCGACTTAAAACACTTCGTTTAGTGACCATTTGAAATTACAACAGCACTGAAAAAAAAGACTTAGGACCGGTTCTCATACTTACAATCATTGCAGCATCCCCATGGTCATGGTCACATGATCAAAATTCAGGTCCTTGTCAACTGTTATCTATTTATGACAGTTACACTGTCCTGGGATCATGTGATCACCATTTGCAACCTTCTCAGACAGCTTCTTACAAGCAAAGACAATGAAGGAAGCCATATCCTCTTATTGACCCAACATTAATTAACTAATGTTAGTTAATTGATATCTAACATTAGTTATTTATGTTAGATATCAATTAACAACTGTGGTGATTCACTTAATAACCATTGCAAAAAGGCTGTAAAGTGGGTGATGACTCAGTTAACAACTGCCTTGCTTAGCAACAGAAATGCAGGGGCCAATTGTGATTTTAAGCCAAAGTCTACTTGTATATCTAACAGTAACAGCATCTACCATCTGTGAAGTCTTATTGAGCGATTCAAGGAAATAAATACAATATCTTTTATTGTATCACCCATCCTTATGTACATCTTTTCACAAATGTCAGCTTCAAAAACGAGCCTTTCCTTAGAATTCACTTCTGGGCTCTACTGAAGTTCTCAGTAAAGACTATTTCATGCTTTTCATGAAATTTTTACTTTCAGAATAATGCTAAAGGAAGTGCCTTCAAAATTAAGAAGATGCTAGTACTATACATGCTTTATAATTACTTACAATAGAAGATATCACATCAAGACAACGAGAGACAGAATCTTCCATAGCTCAGTTTTGACTAGCATTTGCAGCTGTTCTTTGTATATTCTCCCAATATGAGACAACTAACAAATCAGGAAAGTTTTGCATGTGTCCTTTCATAGGACTTCCTCAACATAACAAAAAACATACTCAGCCCAACCCATATCAAAGCATTATTGTTTGGGGAAAATAGATAGATGAAGGTGTATTAGGTGTGTTTGCCACTTTGAGCTATATATTAAAAGGTAGGATAAAATATAATAAGGTAAAGGTATGGTAGAGGTTCCCCTCGCACTAGTCGTTCCCCATTCT
The DNA here is from genome assembly GCA_039707465.1 of Rhabdophis nuchalis. Lineage (NCBI taxonomy): Eukaryota > Metazoa > Chordata > Lepidosauria > Squamata > Natricidae > Rhabdophis > Rhabdophis nuchalis. Next base: position 168,544,840 of record CM077643.1, read on the forward strand.
AGGGGGCAGTGCTCATCTCCGTTTCAAAGCTGAAGAGCCAGCGCTGTCCGAAGACGTTTCCGTGGTCATGTGGCCGGCATGACTAAACTCCGAAGGCACACGAAATACTGTTACCTTCCCATGCTTTCAAACTGCTAGGATGGCAGAAACTGGGACAAGTAACGAGAGCTCACTCCTACGCAGCACTAGGAATTCGAACCACTGAACTGCTGACCTTTCTGATCGATAAGCTCAGTGTCTTAACCACTGCATCCCTCTAAAATATATATAAAATATAATAACAACTGCCAATAATAACAAATGGTAATAATTGTTAATAAGAAAGACAAAAAAAGTCTGGATAGTAAATGTGCAGTACCTGGAACCAATAGAATAGAAGAGAAAGTATTGGATCACAAATTACAAAGATCCACAAATAGAAGTAGAATGGCTATGATAGAAGAAAGCAAATCCCAAAACAACTGGCGAAATAACTGAAAACCATCCACAGTGACAAAATCACCACCAGTCAAAATGGCAAAAGACACCCTTACTTGGAACAGCTTACACCATGCAAGAATATCTTCAATATTATGTAACAACAATATGTAACTCTCCCAGGTCATTGAGAAGAATTCGACAGATGGCTAGAAATGCCAAATCCATATGAGTGATTGTGTGACAAATCATAATAACCCAGGGCTACACCTGCAACATCTTGGTATGGCATGTAGAAAATGTGGAGATTGACAAAATTTTCACCTGTCAGTTGCAAAGGGCCACACAGTATGGATCTGCACATATACTACACCAATGCATCACAGCAGACTATGTTCTGTGGAAGAACTCAATGCACATGAAAGTCAACACCTGCTAAAGAACTTGCAACTGTGGATTTCACATTTTTGTGTATATAATGATAGTAATATTTAATACTCAAATTCAGTGATATGAAATTTGGGGTGGACAAGGGCAGAAAGGGCAAAGTATATTCCTAGTTACTTCTCTCTCTAGATTTTCTCCAGAGCTGTTTCTAATTAAATAGAGAATTTAATGGATCACAATACGACACATTAAAAAGTACAATCTATAGACGTAAGTATTTGTCATGCCATTGCAGTCTCATTTTTTCATTTAAAAAATTAATCTTCCTAGGACCTGATTTGATAACACATTACTGTTAAGAGTGGCCTTTAAATTTAGATGATTCTTCCACCCGCATTAAAAATATATATCCTTAATAAACATGGCTGACTATTATCACTAAACTTCATTTATGACAACAAAAATAGCATAAATGCTAAAACAGTATTAGATGAGGTGGTATTTGAGGCACCAAAATGTTTTCTTTCCAGTTAACTTTTGTTCTTTTCCATCAGAATAAGCACTATTTCATTTACCACATAAACAAATCATGGCCAGGGAAAATACTTTCTTGGACAATGATGAACTACACTCTTTATACTACCCAATTCACTGATTTAGTAGCAAAAAATATAAAATATCTGTTACAAATACAAGAAAAATATTTTACCCAGGTACCTAAATTAGATTCTCGGGGATATAAAATTTCTGGTTAAAATATTGTTCAAAAAGCCTTATGATTACCTCACAGATATAATAAAAAAATATAAGTAATCTGTCAGCTTGGTGGATTTGACTGTAAATGCTTTGTTGAAACACTACAGCAAAATAACTAATTCTTGAGTACATAATAGAAATCTCTTAACATGCTAAAAGTCACTATAAATGTCAGCCTGAACGTTTGACATTTAATATGCCAGATTTGCCATTCTTTGTAGCTTGTAGAATATGCATTCACTATACTAAAAACAGTCGCGCCAACATACCTACACACATTAATTTGCAACAGAGATGTGAAGCTTACACTGTTTATGCATAAGATGTCATTATATCTTTCCTACATGTTTATTCACAATACCTCATTTGGTCTAATGAAAAATTATTTATGAGAATCAGCATTATTCATTGGCACCAACAGTCAAGTTACATGCTATTTTATTAAAAATACCATCACAAGAAGAATAGAAAGATAGCAATGCCATTGTCAACCCCCCACCCCACCCCCCAACCCCCACACATTTCAAGCATTGGTTATAAGGCTGCTTTAGGTTAGATCAGATTGTCGAAAAAGAATCTATGTGCTGCACAGTAGTTGGAAAAGTGATTTTCATAAACAAAATATGCATGTAAGAGATAGGAAAAAAAATACATTAATTAACTTAATACAAATAGACTCAGAGAAGCTGGACCTGTTCTGAAACAAAGAAAGTGCAATTTCCCAATATGTCTTTATTGGATACTTCCTTGGGGGGGGGGGGGGGGGGAACCATTTGAAATAAATGTTCAAGGAGATCTTTGACAGAGTAATATTTTTTTTAAAATAAATTCTGTGCCTTAAAATGACAAATTGTTTATAGAAAGTCACTCATGTGCTTCTTTCTCCACTCACATGCCATGTTGAGTTTCAAGGTGGTTAAGGCGGTTCTAACCAAGGTGCATTGCCAAGCCTACTCTGAATGCAGCCTGCATCCTTTCCTTCTCATGCCATTTGGAGCAGATAGTTTTTACTACCTCCTATCTTCTTTCTATGGAAAATCGAAGATCCAATTGGCTACAGTGCCTGGCAAGGCCCTTCTCTTTCCGCAACTGATCAATCCCCTGGGGAGCTATTTCATCCTGGGCTGATGGGATCCTACCGTCTCTACTGCTTGGTAGCTGCCTTTTTTTTCTTTCAAGAAAGCAGTTGTAGTTTATCCAAGGATAGTCCAGAACTTTTCGTGTTTACCTTTTCACCAGATCTACTGTAGAAGCTCATTGCTGCATTTAACCGCTACATCTCCCAATGGGCATCCTTTTGGTTTTTGTCCAGACTGGGTGAAGCATAGTCTCCTTGCTTTCCCACACTACCACACCGCACACAGTAAAGCTGCCCCTGTCCAATATTTAAGTTGCAGTGAAGGCATGCGATGAAGTTACAACGTTTTTGTGACTATTCCTTGGCTTCAATGAAGATGAACCATCAATTCTTCTTTAATTTAATTTAATTTAATTTGTAAAACTGCTCCCTCTCCCCACAGGGACTCGGGGCGGTGCACAGGGAAAATAAAACAATAAATATACAGCATTACATAAAAACGAATTAAATCAATTCCTGTGCTAAAATCCCAATTATAACTAAAATATCCAATAATAAATAAAACCCTATAGCAGAGAGACTATCCAAGGCCGGTCAAGCGGAAAAGATGTGTCTTTAGTTTCAGGCGGAAGGAGCGGAGGTCCGTAGTTGTTCTAATGTCGGGGGGAAGGTCGTTCCAGAGGGCTGGGCCCGCCACAGAGAGCGCCCTTCCCCTGGGCGTCGCCCGCTGACAAAGTCTAGTGGACGGCACCCGGAATAGCCCCTCTCTGTGGGAGCGAATCGGCCGTGAGGATGTATGAGGCAGGATCCGATCCCGCAGATAGCTAGGTCCATGGAGCGCTTTAAAGATGATGACTAACACCTTGAAGCGCACCCGGAAGATGACAGGTAGCCAGTGCAGCTCGCGCAAGAGCGGTGTTACGTGGGTAGACCTAGTGGTTCCCATAATTGCTTTACTACGAAGGTTCCATGAATCCCTAGTAGAAATTAGAATTGAAGGAGCAACGTATTCTCTTCACTTTAATCATTACAACACTCAAGCAGCCATGCTACAATAAATTAGAGGGAGTAGAAAGGATTTGCATGTAGGTTTTTACTTAATGAAGATGACAACTGAGATTACTGCTGTATGCTCTTGTAGTCACATGTCATTGAGCTACATGATGGCAAGAACATATTCATGAAATTGCCAGTCCCAATGTGTCTAATGTTCAGGAAAACAAAGCAATGTGGTTATTAATGAAGACAGAAGAGTATTCAAAAGGAGAAGGCAAGCATTGTGTAAGTTGACCCACAGAGAGGCCAGCCTACACAAATGCAAAGGGAAGGAATAGAGGAATGATCAATCAGGGTCTGCTTTGATTGTCATCTGGACAGAGATCCAACCATTATACTCATAAGTAGAAATTTTTAAAGTTGTGTTCAGGAAACCTGGGAACAACATAGGAGACATGTCACAATGGGTTGAATTATCTTCAGAGACAAAAGATGATGTTTAGGTTGCTTTCCAATAAGTCAGAGAGTTTAAACTAAATGTTGGGTACCTTTCTGGAACTATAAATGATTATTTGCATAGACTGATAAAATGAAAAAAAATAATTGCATTGTGTACCACATCCTTTCCTGTATTCTTTTGGCACATAGTTTGCCCAATTACAACTAAGATTCAGGTTAGTCAAACTAAAATGTCTATCTCTTGCCAGATAGTATTTTATGAGAAATTCTTTCAATATTGACAACTTCTATATGAGCAAAGAAGGGTGCTAATGAAAAGAGCAAGATATGGAAGTAAAGTAAAGGTAAAACTCCAAGAAAAGGAAATGATAATCATAATATAGAAGTTTGGTTCTATTAGGAAAAAAACCTTTAAAAACAAAACTTATTTAAATAGGTAACTAGAAAAAAAGAGACAAGTACACACCTGGAAAGACAGAGTAGAAAACATCCCAAAACATATATTAAAATATTTCACATAAAGACAAGGCTCTTTCATTTTAGGATGCTTTGTCTAAAGTTTTGCTTTGGGAGAATTTTTCTGGATGTAGGATTCAAAAGCTTGGCAATTTTCATTTTATTTCTTCAGCACTTCTGCACCTCACAATCCCTACACTTTGAACATCTTCCTTGTATGCATCTTCTTTCCTTCAATGGAAAGAGAAGAAGAACATGCAATAGTCCACCATGTAATGTCTGAAATCTGTTTGTGGGTGGACTTAAAAGTTCTAGAGAGAGGAGACAGGAGAGGAGAGAAGAGGAAGGAGGGAGAGGGAGGGAGAGGGAGGGGGAAGGAGAGGGAGATTTTAAACCTGTTCAATGTGGCCTGTGAAATTGAGATGCTTTGTTTTGTTCATCTGATAAAATTTCTGAATGTAACATTCATTCGGCTCCTTTTCTGGAAAACACACGGTGAGGAAATAAGACTAGTTGAAAACTACATCTGCCTTAGAATTATGCAAAGAAGGGAGGAAAAGGGTGAAGCTACTATCAGAAACCTCCACAAACCTCACAGATAACAGATTAGCAGAGTTGGAAGGGACCTTGCAGGTCATCTAGTCCAACCCCCTGCCCAAGCAGGAGACCCTACATCTGCCTCTAACTAGGATTGAACTCACAACCTCCTGATTGGGAGGCGACAGCACCACCTCTAGGGCACAGCACTAGAACTAGAATACAAGCTTCCTGGCCATGGGTTCCTTTTATTGTTGTTCTGGTTGTTTTCCTAGCTTCACGTCCTTCCACCAAAACCATTTTTATTTATTACGACTTACCAACTGGTTACATGACTTATGTAACGCTGAACGGCAATAAAAAGCTTCCATAAACTATTTCAATTGGGGCTACTTTAAAGCTTTGATGATACTTTTTTTTTTACACATGTAAATAGTGTGTGGGGGGTGCATATGTGTTGAACCCAAACAGTTAGGTGAACACATTTTGATTTTATAAAATATGTGCATGGTAATGAATATGATTTTGACATTGGTAGTGACAGGTAAATAAATAAGTGCAATATAATGTTAAAATAAATGCTCTTATCTAAAACTGCAATCTGTCCTTGATAGCATGCAATCTGTAAGTAAAACCAAATATGTTGACATTAGTTTAGATGGAATGAAGTGGCACAATTATTAAGTATTACCACGAGTATAAAGCAATGTAATAAATCCTGGTTCAAGTTGAGCTAATCCTTTGTTATTTCATGGACAACACCTTATTGTTTTCTTGGTTAGCAACAGTGGCAGTGACTTTCTGCTAGTACCTTCTACCTAACAACTACAAGAACTCTGTCCACTTCTTCACGCTCACAGGGTTCGAACTTCTCCCAGATAACCATGCAAGATCAGCTCCTATAACTGCTACTACTAGCCTTACATCAAGCCCGGAGTTCAGCAATAAAGCCTATTGCCACCGATGTTCCTAAATTTTCCTTGGCAGTTGCCAGGTTTCTTGTCTACCTGAGTTTTCAAGGTAATAAAATCCTTTTAATTAAACAACAGGAAGCCATAAAATTAAGCAGCAATCTCTTGCTTCACTGTTATTTCCAAAACTAATTATGCATAATTATTTGCCTAGGAAAAAAAGCAAACAAAGCAGGTATAGCAAGGAGATTTGGAGGCTGGGGATGGCATTCAGGTAATCTGTTGCTCAATAACCAGTCACTGTCTGGCTCTCTAGCAGATATCTAGAACCAAAAGTTGTCCTTTTGCAGGTATGATTCTCAGAGAGTTCTGTTTAATAAGATTTATTGAGATAGACAGGATGGGATTACAAGAATTCCATCAAATGAACTATTGCCAATTTAGAATCAGTAGATTCCTGTGTATGTTAGGATAGAGAATATGTGATCTTTGTTCCATCCGCATGCCTATGACCTGGCAAGAAAGTTAGATCTCTACACTAAAACCGAGGAAGATTGTAGTTGCCTGTTCACATAACCATCTTTAGCATCTTCATCAAATGATATGTTAGCCCAAGACAGTTGGGGCCCATTTGGATAGGCAGGACTTACTTCCTCATAAAAATGTAGGACTCTGTTGACGCAAACCAAATTATAGAAAACAATACCACACAAAGCTTATTTTGTGACGACATCTGAAACATTTCCAGAATACATCAGTTTGTGTGTACATTGTGATGAACTGGGATCGGGGGGGGGGGGGGGAGAAGAATTTAAGCTTTCATCTTTCATCCTCCAGGGAAAAATGGCAGTTAAATCTGTAAATATGCATACCAATATTTGAACGTTTGCCACAACAGCTCAAAACTCAGCTTTGCAAAGCTGATTTCTTTTTTTTTCCTTTTTAAAATACTGATTTCATTTAAAGGAGCTAAATAGAGAGAAAAAATAGAGCAGAACTGGAAAGGGAAGCATTTTTGGGTGGGGTGGGGGTGGGAATGACAATTCACTTTTAAATCACCTAGATCTTCTGTTCTTTCCTGTGTCCTATTATTAAAGAGCCACCACTAAGAGCATGCAATTTGCTAGTTGAAGGAATTCCTTCTAATCAAGATTTTTTTTAAAAAACCAACCACCAGTATCCCCCTTAGATGGACTCTTTCAGTAAATATACAATGCAGAAGGGAATGCTATCGTAACACTTCAATAGTTAAGTGACTTTATGAGAAAAATACTTCCAAATGTTTCCTAAACCCCTCCAAACCGCACCAAAGAACATTATCGTAATATTATGTTTCCCCACGGTCTCCAGTATTTAAGCCTGCCATTACTGAAATGATACTTGGATGAAAAACTTAAGTTTATGCCATGGGTAAGTTTTTCCTAAATGGCAGTCCGGCTCTTATAAATTAATAACTGCACTTCAATGTCAGATACTTCTTTTTTTTAATCATTTTCTATATTAATGGATCTGACCAACCAGCACTCCGCGCATATTGACTGTGACAGGATATGTACGCAAGCAGGGCTTATTTTAAATTCAAGCAAAAACCATGTGATCCCACTCAAGAAGGAGACACTGAAAACAATAGCTGTCTTCAATGATTACATATCACATTACAAATAGATATTCATATTTCTTGTAAGGCATACCCAATCCAAATAAACCCTACAGCGTCTTTCGATAACACAATCCAGCTTCTCCAGCATCAAAGGCTTCATTTTCTGTTAGATTAAAAAAAAAAAAATACGAAACAGGGTTGTTGTAATGTTTTCTGTAAGCATAAGCTAACCATTTCAACAATTTTGCCAGCAAGCTGCTTTTTTGGCAGATTACTGGCAGTACGTACTGGCACCAAACTAGTGCAACTAAAGCCCAGCTTATACATTACAGGTAAATAATGATTTTAATAAATTTAGGTGAAGTGCTCCACGTGGTCACATCTGTTTCTGATCACTCAATTCCCCTGTGCAGATGCAAATCCTTGTGTGTGCTTCTGGAGGAAGCACGCAGTTCACCTTAATTATTTTAACACCTCCTCAGGTATCCAGCATATCAATGAAGCAGTGTAATGCTAAGGGTAGCTCTACTAAAGGGAACAGTAACACAAGCTAATTAACATACAACAACAAAAACAAAGAAGGAGGAAGAGAGGCAAAATCACACTGAATCACATATTCATGTATGGATTCAGCCAGGTCAAACCAGAATAGGTATTGTGTAAGTGACAAAATAAAAGGGGAAAGTAGACAGAGATAATTATTTTTACTTAATCTTTTAAATCTTTAATTTTTTTAAAAAAATAATGTAATTAAAATTAATTTAATTAGTTTTACTGCTTATGGACTCACATGGCAAGGGATATTTACAGCACTTTCCTATGCATATCTCCTTTGAGGGAAGACCCACTGTTTTATAGAGACTTCTTCCAAGGCAAGAACGGGATTCCAGCCTGAGAGATCAAAGCAATCCTAGGGACCATCACAAATGCTTTTGAAGTTTGCCACAGTTCTACAATAGCCTTTCCTGAAATATGGGAAAGAGAAAGCTGTTCCTCAAGGGGGAAAAATGGGGAGGGGGGAGATGCTCATGATTATGTAACTATTTTTCAACTGTTCTTTGGATCCAGGCTGAAGTCTTTTGTGTGTATTTTTGAGCCTGAGCCAAAATCCTGATTTTCAGAGCCTCTGTAATCCTTTTGGTGGCTTCATAAACAGCATTCAAGTAAAATATGAAATACAGAGGTATTCTTTTCGTGCCTTTTGCTTAGAAGGTAACACTCATCTTTGTCTCCGTCTTTGACTTTTGACAGCAAAATCCCAGATCACTTGTTTAGGAAAAGGTTACAGTGTCCATCCATGTAATGCCAAAGATGAACAAGTTGCCTCCAGAAGTTGTGAGTTCTCTAACCCTGGAGTTTTTAAAGAAGAGATTAGATAACTATTTGTTTGAAATCTTACAGGTTTTCTGCTTGAGCAGAAGGTTGGATTAGAAGACCTCCAAGGTTCCTTCCAGTTGTGGTATTTTGTTAATGTGACAAGAAGTTAGTGAAGTGAAGCAAGCATTGTAATCTCCAGGAAATAGTACTGGAGATACTGTTCATAAAATGAGCATATCAGAGAAAACTATGTCTCTCCAGGAAATAATGCATACAATTCAGAATGAATTTTATGGTAAGTTTGGATCAATGGTGGGTTCCTACCGGTTCGGACGGGTTCAGCTGAACCAGTAGTGGTTTGGTGGCCTGGGTTGCTGGAACCAGCAATGACCTAGGCCTGCCACGCCCCCAAACTGGTTCTCTGGGCTGCGCCATAGGTGCTGCCATCTTGTTTTTCAGTTCTGTGCACGCACAAAATAATTTTAATAGCACTGTGTATACATGCATGGCACGCACAAGAGCGAACCGGCAGTAGTGCCTGCCAGAACTCACCCCTAGTTTGGACTGGACAAATGTGTCACCTTTATAATCAACATAGGAAAAATAGTGAAAACTAAAGGAATCAATCAACATACCATATAGGAATAACATAAAAAATCTGGATAAAAAAGTTTCCTACAAATACCTGGGTCTCCTTCAAACTGAAGCATCAGTCAAGATTAATAGTGAATATATTAGAAGAGTGAAGAAGATCTTAAAATGCAAACTCAGTGAAGGAAATACCCTCAAGGCAATTAATACTTGGGCAATTCCAGTCTTCGGTATATAGTTGGAATGGTAGACTGGACTTTAGTTGAAAAAGAAACCCTGGATAGGATGACCAGAAGGTCAGAAAAGTAGTTTTGAGGGGTGTGTGATGTTTTATTTTAGTATTGTACTTTTTATTGTTCTATCATTGTAAGAAACCTAGGTTGATGATACTTAAGACAAGATCTATGAATCCAATAAATATCATTATATAATTTGAAGGGCAGAATCAGACATCAAAAAATAGTAGTATTAGTTGAATATGATAGCATATTCATGTTGTTATGGCCTAGCAATCCTTTAAGGACTTGATTAATGAACATACATGGTTGCTCTGAAAGCAGCTTTTCCTATTAAATATGGTATTTTTCCCTATTTCAATAAATTTTCATATACTTTTTTTTTCTGTACCAGTGTTGTTAGTTCTTCTATGACTTCGATGGAATAGAGGACCCTAAACCACAACATAAAATATAATAAAGGGAGAAAGCATTCTAGGAGGAAAATTGATAGATGACTGAAACCTGCCCTTGCTTAAGAAGGAGTGCTTTCTACTTGCACAGGGTAGCTCTTAAATCCATTGATCCAAACTGCATCTTGTGTAGGTGTCACCCTTTTGTTCGAAAGGGTTAGAATACGGGAGGAGTGGATTGAACAAGCTTCCCAAAAGTTATGATTTAATATTATTATCTTCCAAAACCATTAATCAATCAACCAGAATAGAAGTGGAAGGGATCTTGGGAGACCCTATTCCATTTCAGAAACTCCAGCCTCTTCTTAAAAACCTCCAGTGATGAAAAACCTACAACTTCTGAAGACAAGCTGTTGCACTGGTTAATTGTCCTCACTGTTAGGAAGTTGCTCCTTAATGCCAGATTGCTTCTCTCCTTGATTAGCTTCCATCCATTGTTACATATTAACAATATTAAAATATTAAAAAAGACTGTATATAGATTGTATTGAACAATATCATTGCAATGAAAAAATCCTGGAAAGAAATGACACAGAAAGAAAGAAAAAATAGTTGAAACTTCATAGAGCCTTCGGTGGAAAGGGGCAGGAAGGCCAGACTTCCCCACCAGATCAGATCAAAAGAAGGAGGTGTGTATATATAAATGGCACTTGGTTTTGATTCTACTACTTTATAGAATCCGGGGAACAGATCAAAGAAAAGAATGCTCCTATTTTGCTATTAACATTTAACACAGCTCCAGTCTAAAAAAGCCTTTCCAAATTGCTACTGTAATTTGACATCTAAGAATTGTCAGACTGTTTTGTAGTCTGAGTGTTAAGAGCTACCTTTCAATTCACACTTTTTCCTCACCTTTTTGAGAGTAATTTTTGAAATATATACTCTTTTATACTGTAATGTGACTGGATTTTCTTTAATATATATTAGAGCAACAGTCAACAGACTGCAATTAAATTCCAGGCCTTATTGTCTGGGTACTTGGTTCCATAGGAAAATAATAATGAAAAAAATTATAATAACAATGCTGAAAGTTAAGGACATCCTGGAACAAAATATTACTGAAGCTGAATACATACTATACTTTCAATAAATAGAATCAATGTCTTTCCATTGTTGTTTTCAAACAACTAGACAAAAATTAATGAAGAGAAATTCTAATGTATTACACTGAGGTTGAGCACCAAACACAATAAATTATGGAAACACCAAGGCTTGATTCTCTGCAATACATATGTATCAACAGGTAAGACCTTTCAGATTACGTGCATGTTCAAAGAAGACAGCAGTCATAACTAAAGGTTACTTGTGAAAATACAAGCTTTCAAAGTTATTTTTTCTTCCTACTTCACTGTAATGGCAGAAGGAATAATCTTGAGGAACATGAGGAAGAGCTGCAACCAAGAGAACTGTCAGATATAATAAATAAGAGTAAGTCAAAATTCTAACCTGAGAAAACTTCTTGGACAGGACGTTCCTGAATTCTCATGAAAACAGGTAGGTGGGAAGTGCATTCAGACTTAAAAGATTCTGTTTCTATAAACTTAGAAGAAAAGTAGTACTAGCATCAGAGGTGGTATTCAGCAGGTTCTGACCAGTTCTAGAAAACCGGTAGTGGAAATTTAGAGTAGTTCGGAAAACTGGTAAATACCACCTCAGACTGGCCCTGCCGCCATCTATTCTTTGCCTCCCGAATCCCAGCTGATCGGGAGGAAATGGGGATTTTGTATAAGGTGACCAGATTTCAACTTGACTAAAGCGGGACACCATCGACCGGGGGGGGGGGGGGGCAGCGGCCTTTCCTAGCTCCGCAGCCGCTGAAGAGGCTGTTTCGCCACCCACTTCCCTTGCTGGCTGGGGGGCGTGCAGGCCGACCCCCTCCCTCCCTTCCCCCCTCGAGCAGGGCACCTGTAGGTAGGCATCTGGTGGGGCAGTGGAGCAGGGCTGGGCGGGCGACGGGTGCTCTGCATGTGCTCAGAGGCGTGGGGCACGGGCAGGAAGCGGCGGGCTGGCGGGCAGGCAGAAGGGGAGGGCCGGCGAGGGAGGAGCCAGACCCAGGCAGGCAGCAGGTGGCGGAAGAGGACAGCCTGCCGGAGCCCACACAGCTCTGAACTTCTTTGTGCCGTGCCGCGATGCGCTGAGAGCGGCGGGCCGGAAGCCCCACCGCCGCTCACCTGTTCTGCCATGGGCGCCCGGGACGAGCCAGGCGAGGAGGCGGCAGCGGTGGGGCTTCCGTCCGGCTGCTCTCAGCACATCGCGGCGTGGCGCAAAGAAGTTCAGGTCCGAGCGGGCTCCAGCTGGCTCTCCTCCTCTTCCGCCGCCTGCTGCCTGCCTGGGCCTGGCTCCTCCCCTTCCACCTGCCTGCCAGCCTGCCACTTCCTGCCCATGCCCCGCACCTCTGAGCATGTGTAGAGCGCCCGCCGCCCGCCCGGCCCCCGCAGCCAAAAAGCGGGATATTTTTAAGAGGTTGCGGGACGCGGGGCAGATGTTTGAAATGCGGGACTGTCCCGCCAAAAGCGGGACGTCTGGTCACCTTAATTTTGCAGTATCTTTCCCCTGGAGTGAGGAGGGAATAAGGATTTTGCAGTAACCTTCCCCTGGAGTGGGGAGGGAAGGGAGATTGTACAGTATCCTTCCCCTGCCATGCCCACACCTACCAAGCCATACCCACAGAACCGGTAGTAAATATTTTTGAATCTCACCACTGATTAGCATGCTTTGCATTTTCATCTGATCTACCTTGAAGGGCTGATGCCCATATAGCTTGAAAACTGCACTATCTGGGGCACAACCTTTTGGCAACTTCTGCTTGCTTGCTGGTGTGGGAGAAACAAATCTCAACAACATGAAGGCAGAAACCATGCAAATAGCAGGCTACAAGTGAAGCAACTCAGCAGTAGGGCATATCTATATTGCTAGGTTGTCCCAGTGTAGATATGAGCCATCAGCCTTTCTGGACTAACAGTGTTAGCTTCTACTGTCCATTAGCTCCTTTGAGTGTGATTCTACTTGCTTTTTTCTGTTCTGTATTTAAAGTACTGTTTTCCAGAGATCCCACACACCCTTCAAGTCCCACTATGCTGCCACATTGTAGTGAGCAGGTATTCCTGAGAAGGATGAGAGAAGAACACTGGGAGTTTATGCCAAGTATATTCCCAGCAGGGTCAATGAAGGTCATCCTAGCTAAAACAAACAGGCACCATATATAGTCGATGTTATAGAAACATACTAGAGGTGGATGATTACTTTGGTAACAAAGGTGCCATTTCATACTGTGTGGGAGAAGGCAATGTTAAGCCTCTTCAGTATTTTACCAAGAAATTCACATAGACAGACAATAGAAAGTGATTGACAATATAGTACCACATGATAAGTACATCAGTTTCTACTGGAATGTTATTATCAATAATAAGTAATAATAGCTGCAACAGAGTTTACAGTACCAAACAGTACCTGTGAAAATGCAAAAAATGAATTTTTATTTCCGAGATGGTGCTTTGACAGGTCTGTCTTTTCATGAATCTATTTAATTGTCTTTGAGTAGGTGCTTAAGCTGACTGCCCAGCTTTTCATTTTTATTTCATCACTTTTGGCTAAGGACATGTAGATGACTGAAAACTCTATGCTAATCAGAAATGCATGTGGTGAAACTATTATATTCTATCTAATTCCCTTCTGCATTGTTGAAAAAGACCTTGAAAATATACAATTATTGTTATACTTGGTACATGTTTTTCTGCAATTTATGTACATATGTGCAATGTTGCAACTTATTGCCTCCAATGCATACTATCTCTACAGGTTTTCTCATTATATCCTTCAACTGGAAACAATTTCTAAAATTTTTGGGGCCAATAATTTCTAGTATATGTACACACACAATTTCCTCAAATGCAATTAAATGTTCTAACCAAGAATGATACTGTGACAATGATAATCACGCAGGCTACATCTTGGTAGAACATTAAACCCAGGATTGCAGCTTTTAGAAGTAAAATAAACCCATAATGGATTTCTGTTACATCTCCATTAGTATTTCATATAGTTATTGCATATTCACACATATCCATCATACTATTCTCTTTTGGGATAAGCAACATTATTCGTAACACAGAAAAGGAGGAAGAAATAGTAAGGCAAAGAAATAAAAAACCCAAGGTTAGAAAAAGAAAGTGACTCAGCTGAAATGTATTTTCACCACTAAAATTATCTATATTTGTCCTTTCAAACTGTCCTGATTTGCTTAGTGTCCATCTGGTATGTAATACAATTTTTTTAATTTTTCAAATTTCTCACCTTTTTCTGAGGGTCTCATCAATTTCATCTAACCATGACTTTGTTTTGCAATCTCAACCTTCACTCACTGTAGCTCATGATGCCTCTAAAGATGTCAAGTGTAATCTATCAAAGCCCTTTTTATATATGGATACAAGTATTAAGAGAATATGAGCAAAGAAACAGATCACGCAAGAGAAGAAAACTACATGACAGTCAAATCCTGTGGATATATAAAGCAGGTAATGAGACTTCCCAACTACTCTTTAACATACATGGTGCCTAATTGAAAAATCAGTTCTTACCTACTCTCTATGATCAATCCCTATAAATTTTCACATTAAGTGAAAATGGGGCTCTTGTTACGAAAAAATGATTTTCCATCCCAGCTCTAAGTTAAGGAGTGAGAAATGACATTTTAGTAGATCTAAATCTCAAAGAAATCTTTCACAAGGTTGAGCAACAGAAAACGACGATGCTATCTCCAAGTCTATATACTACTAGCCGATAACCCGGCATTGCCCGGGTATTTATTTATAGGGGGGAAATGTCCTGACCAAATCTAATTTCTAATGTTGGATTTTCCCCCTTACCAGAGAGAGTCCCCTTGTGGAGTACTATGAAGCTGTTACCATGGCAACTCCACTGAGCTGCACAGTAGAAGCTATTTTACGGCAGTACTGTAGAAGTCATTTTAAAGCACAACAGGCTGTATCTTAATAGAACACACACTTAGTGTCTTTCCAGAAGAGGAAAGCAGTATGTCTCCTCCCTTAATGGGGCCCTAACAGGAAGTTGTGAAAACAATTATATATATATATAAATATATATATATTTGCAAAAAAGCAAAAGCCAAAGCCTGATGATGATGGGGGTGATCCCATCGAAACGTTGCAAAACACCTTTAATTTTACATGGGAAAAGACCCGAATAAACCAAAATCTACATATATATATATACATACATATATACATATATGCATACACACACACACATATATATATGTTAGATTTTTAAGGGCTGAAAATAAAGAGACCAGGATGGATCCATTTCAGGCTTATTAGCCTTCTTCAGCTGGCCATACTCCTTCTACTGGGATTTGAACCAGGGCTTTCCAGCATTTGAGGCAAGCTCTCTATGCCTTGAGCTATCTGGTATCCCTGATACATCAGCCAATTTACAGGACTCTTAAATGAAGAATAATTATCACAGCTCCTGTTCAGGGTCCCTTTAAGGGGAGGAGACTTAACGTCATCCCTCTCTGCCCTTCGACTCAACCCAGAGATCATCCAGACAGAGAACCAAATTAGATTACTGCTGTGTGACATTTTTTAGATATGTGTTAGATTTTTAAGGGCTGAAAATAAAGAGACCAGGATGGATCCCTTTCAGGCTTATTAGCCTTCTTCAGCTGGCCATACTCCTCCGAGTATATATATATATACATATATATATATATATATATATATACATATACATATATATATACATATATATATATATATATATACATATATATATACATATATATATACATACATACATACACACATACATATATATATTAGATTTTTAAGGGATGATTAATAATTAATTAAGAGACCAGGATGGATCCATTTCGGGCTCCTTAGCCCTCTTCAGCTGGCCATACTTCCCTACAGGGATTTGAACCGGTGCTCTCCAGCACTTGAGGCATGTCCCTCTATGCCTTGAGCTAACCAGCTTCCCTGATTACATCATCCCTTTTACAGGACTTATTGATGAGCGAATTTTTTTTTTACAGCTCCTGTTTGTTAGGCCTATTTTTAAGGGAGGAGACAAACTTGTCATCCTTCTCTGCCCTTCGACTCAACCTAGAGATCATCCAGACAGAGACCTATTAAGATTGCTGCTGTCTTTTTTAGATATGTGTTAGATTTTTAAGGGATGATTAATAGCTGTAAAAAAAACAGACACAAGCCAAGAAAACCAAGGCTGAAGCCTGATGATGATGGGGGTGATCCCATCGAAACGTTGCAAAAACACCTTTAATTTTACACGGGAAAAGACCCGAATAAACCAAAATCTACATACCTATACCCATGAAAATCTACGGAAACATATATATATTTGTTTTCACAACTTCCTGTTAGGGCCCTATTAAGGGAGGAGACATACTGTTTCCCTCTCTGCCTTTCGGCTCATCACCTGAGACCATCTAGACAGAGAACCATGAAATTACGTTGTGTAAATCTGCCTTGGATGCATTGCAGCCCCGGTTCAAATCCTAGTGGGGTGTGGCCAACTGATGAGAGCTAATAAGTTCGAAATAGATCTATCTTGGTCTCTCAAATTTAAATTTATTGATCAGCTTATAAAACTAACACACACACACACACACACACAACAAATTGAGTAAGCCTGCAGAGTAATTAACAGGGATCTGGAGGAAGTTTCGACACACAAAAAAAAAAGAAAGAATAAACAGGAAAGTAACCAAAAGGATTGAGAGTTTTGAAAAAAAATTGTGCTCAGCTTTGTGAGGTAAAAACATTAGCTCCTAAATATCTACTGATAGCCAAGAGTGAATTCTGAAAACTGGAAATTTCCTATTGTGTGCAATAAAATGATCACATTCTGTTGAATAAGCAGAGGCTGCTACAGAAACTGTAGGAATATAAGGCAATATGTTTCTAGCGCACAAGTTATCTGGGAGAACTGACATGAATATGTAAGTAGAACTTGTGCAAGCAAGGAAATGTCATTGAGTAGAAATGTATTTGTTTATTAGACTTGAGCGCCAACTATCTCGTCACTGTAACAGCAGAATGGGTGAAAATTGCTACTGAAGGACTTACTGAAAGGACCTACTGAAAACTCTATAGCAGCCAATTCAGATAGAAGAAAAAGTAGAAAATGATAGAGGCAGCTAATATGGCTATATATTAGTAAATATCCGAAAACAAAAGAGTTACCTTTAGAAAATGGAAACTGGGGACAGATTGCCAAGGAAGGGGACATGTGAGTAGCTCAGAATATGACAGCAGATGTCAAAAGGTCTAAGGTTGATGAAAGAGAAGAACAACAAAAAAGGGGTTTCTTCAGATATGCTCAAAGGAAAAGGAAAATAAAATCAATATACCAGCTGCTCAGAGAAAATATCAAAATGGTATCAACTAAAAGGGAGACTCATAGAACTCTTACTTTGGCTAAGACTTCTTTAACAAGACAATTATACTAGACAGTTGGGAGAAACAGGATGAATGTCAAAACTAAAGTTGTAGACTGATAGAAATGTAATAAAATATTCTAAATTGCTAA
>CM077643.1:168565104-168802604 GCA_039707465.1 Rhabdophis nuchalis
GATTTAAGGCAATGTACAGCAGATCATTCATCCTCCACATTCAGCGATGCAGACTGGCTTCACAAATCACACCAAGGCACACTTGGTTTAACTAAATTAGAATTGGAGAATTTACTTATCATACTAAGTCATTGACCACAAGGATTGGACGTACAAACCTCAGTCAAAGTTAAATCCCATTATGGCTTGTGAATCATGCCACAAAGTTGGTCCCTGTATTCCTAAAAGCAGCATGGATCCTACTCAGACATAACCAAATTTTCAACACCATTTCCAAGTCTGAATAGTTAGGATGGCTTGACTGCTAACACCTAGCATTCTATTTTCCCCTTCTTCACCTGCCCAAGAATAAGGGTTTTGATTTGTGTTTATTTATCTATCTTTCAATCATTGAAAAAGAAGCTATCGTAATAGTTGGCTAGAAGATAGAAAAGAGAGTTTATTTCAAGCAGACTCTAAGCAGGACTTGGTTTGCTCTTGGGCAATTAAAAGGACGTTCTCTAGCTTTTCTCAAATGTAGCAGTGGTTCATGAGAATGGTTGCCGAGTAGATCTAGCAGAAGGGTTAACATTCCAAACTCAGATGTTCAGAACGATGGGTATGTTCTGCATTTGTTACCCTGAGCACCAGATGGTTTCCAGGGAAAGTCTGTTTTTCTTTGTGTAGAATAGGACTTATGAAATCGTTTCCCCTTTGCAACAGGTTAGGGACGGTAGAGTTATAGATGACAAACAAATAAAAAACAAAACAAGAATTCTTAGAAAAACGAAATCTAAATATGATTTTAAAAATAAAATAGTGTTAGGTGACCGAGAAGCCAGAACTGTTTAAAATATTTATTACATTGATGTGTATACACACACACAACAAAAGATCCCATGCAACAGGGAACCAACAACAAAAACAAAACAAAAATAAAAATCATGGAAAAGGAAATAAAAACAATGAAATGCCAGAAAGCCTCTTTGACATGCTCCAAATAATGTTTTGATGCTATGGTTGCAGTCCTCAACCACTTCAATGAGCCTTCTCTGCACTATGGTTTCAGGAGAGCAGCCAATGTAAGTAAGAAACAGATTTTTCAAATTAATTCTCTATTTTTAATACATGTCTTGGCTGACAAGCTTTGTGCCATACTCATGCCTTGTAATGAAATGAGTCACAAGAACCAGGCTTCATGCTGGGGAAGTTAGGCCAAAGAATCCAAAGAACTATTTCTACTGGAGCTAACACTAAGGTGAAATATAATAACAGCAAAACAACAACAGCAGCAGCAACAACAGAAATCCTATGTATACCTTAAGTGACAGACTTCACTGAAAGAAGTGTACTGTCTTATTTTTACATGTTTTAATTGATAGGCCTGTGAGATAATTACACAAAAGGAAAGGTGGTTGATTTGGGTTGCTTTAAACCTGGGTGATTGAAAGGTATATAACACTAAAAAATATGTGGTGAAGAAGGATAAGGGGGAGAGAGACAATTCAGACATCAGCTCTTCTTTTTTAGCCATATTAATTATGGACATCTAACATGGAAATGGACTAAACCAGGAAGTTCTACTTGACAATTTGTCTCTTAGGTTGCCTTTTTCTCCCTTACAAGGCAGGAGTTTGCACCTGCACAGAGAACTATGCAAAGATAACAATAGCTAGTTCCTTCCTAGAATATGTAGACAATTTTGTCTTTGTTCCTGAATATGATATTACTATTGGGAGAAAAAAAACTTCTTGCTTTTGGAACCCAATAGCCAGACTGCTGGGGACAGAAGTTTTACTTTAGCATCCAAGAACTGCAGCACCCTGGAAAGAAAGAGAAACAGGCAATTTTATCCTGCTCCTGATAGATTACTCAGATTATCATAAGCGATTCTAGAATCAACTGCATCATGGAAACAAATCCAAGAGAAGAGTTTAGGCAAAAGCATCACCACGCTACCTGTTTCTGTGCTGTTGTTTAGATGCTTTTATTCAGTTTTCTTTCTAGATATTTTGTTTTTTATGTAACCTTTGTTATGCTATATTAAGGAGTCTAACTGAAACAAAGGATTATAAGGCTGATGTGTAACAGCAACAATGATGCTTATAGATCAAGTTGACAGTCTAGATCACAGATGTCACGCTCACCTCGTCATGTGATGTATCAGGATTTTTTTCCCCTTTGCTAAATCAGAATCCAGCCCTTGGACTGGGAGTTTGACAGCCCTGGTCTAGATCTAGCTGTCTGAATTTAGCTCAAGTGCACCAAACAGGTGGAAATACACAGTTACCAGATCTGGGCTGCAGAAATATACCGTATTTTTCAGAGTGTAAGACACACCTTTTTCCCTCAGAAAAGAGGGTGAAAATCTGGGTGCATCTTATATACTGAATATAGCGTTTTTGCCTCCCGAAACCCTGCCCCCTTCACTAAAATGGCCATGCACAGCTTTTAGGAGGCTTCCAGAGTGCTCCTGGGGGCTGGGGAGGGCAGAAATGAGTGAAAAATGGGCCATTTTTTGCTCAATTTTGCCCCTTCAGACCCCAGGAGCACTCTATAAGCCTCCTAAAGGCTATGCATGCCTTTTTCACCAGAAATGGGCTGTTTTTTTGCTGGTTTCCCCCCCCCCCCCAGCATTCTACAAACCTCCTAAAGGTTATTCATGCTCTTTAAAAAAAAAAAGGCCCGTTTTTGTGAAAAACAGGCCCTTTTTGGGAGGTCTGCAGAATGCAAAAACTTTTTTTTTATTTGCCTTTTCAAAATCTTAGTGCGTCTTATACTCCGGTGTGTCTTATACTCCGAAAAATACGGTAGGTGACTATTACAAGTCAGCAGAGAATCACAGAAACATCTACCTCATTTCCAACATTTTGTGGTTATCCATATTTTATTTTTATTGAGTACAAAAAGAAAAAAAGAAAAGAAAAACACCCACAGATTTTTGGAGACCAGATCTTACAGGCTTAATGAAATACACATAACTGGGGAAAAGTGTGCACTGTACTTTGCTGGTCTGTTTTTTCAAAGGCTACTTTCTCATTCTTATAACATGTTAATATTCAATTCTGTATGTTTACAGCAATAAATAAGAATTTACATATATAAAAGAAGATAATCTTGCATCTTGACAGTTTCATCTCTTTCAGTATTTTAAGTGGTTTAGATTAATTCTTGAAAAACAACATCTCATTTTTTCCAGACACGAAGATGGCTTTATTTGGCACATGTTTTTTAATTCTTTTCAGTTTTGTTATTACCACACAAATATAATTTATTTTAGTTGGAGGTCATTTTTAGTTGTTTAGGGCAATCATTTTCCAAACTTCCAATGTTCTAGGAACTTTTTTTAAATATACATTGGCTAATTTGCTAGTGAACCTAGAGATTACAGAGGATCGTAGGGTGGACTCTACCACACCAATTCAATGATGTCTACTATCTCATGAGTGACCATAGCATTGCACTGTAACACATATTCATTGCATTTGCACAGAATCCTAAAGCATGGTACAATCTTAGGACAATGGCCTGTTTTGAAAGATTCAAAAATGTTTATACGCTGCTGCTCAGTTTTTAGTCCTCAAAATGATTTCTAGGATCTATAGAATAGGATGGTTTTTATATATGATTGTTTGTGGTTTTATATCGCTACAATTCCTGAGCGTAAAGGACATTTGTAAGACTGCATCTCTTTCACCAAGAACAATGAAATGCATTTTAACATGACAACAAATGATCAAGTTTTTCTTTGCTTGTCAGTTTGCAGTCTATTGTTGATCTAGGACTGGTGGAGTCTTTCCTAGTCTCAACTATACTTCAAAGGACAGAAAGTAGGTAAACCTTGATAGCAGCATCCATTTATTTCTATTTGTAAATGTATGACATACATTTATAATTTTTCCGTTGCATTGCATTTTTGAGACATTTACTTCTCTAAGCTAGAGTCTGTCATTATCTCAAACTTGAAATGTGGTAATTTTTAATTAAAATTAAGCTAAACAAGCTAGCTTCAAAGCTTGTAGTTTGAAGTTGATTTATTGACATTAACAGTAGTTGGAATTAACTATAGCTTGTCCAGGTAGATTCAGACTACCAGAAAAAAATATATGAGTAGTTTAAAACCAAACCAGAACTTTCAAACTCATTTTTGTTAGCTTTGTAAGAGGGATTGTAATCGCTGTTTGCTGCAGCTCATTCTTGTAATGTTGGTTGCAACATCAATCTTCCAATTTCTAATCCTTCTGATAGCTGTTCTAATTTATACTCGGGACTTGAGAATTTCTCTTGAGAGTGGTTTGGAGCTATGTTATTATTGCCAATGGTACAAGGTGCTACTACTAGTATTGCTGTTTTGTATTCTGGAATTTTTCCATTAGTTTGAAGCCATCCTGGGTGGCTCAGTGAGAGGAGTTCCCTCATTGTATTTTCACTAGACACTCAATGGAAGAGTACGAATCAAGGAAAGCTACAGATTGCTAGATTGATGATAGGACAAAGAACAGGACATTTCTGTATGTATCCTCGATTAACTTAGAAATGAGTAAGTTAGGTTATTATAACCATGAGCATTTCTTGGAAATTCTTTTTTTTTTCAATGAACAAATCTGGAAAGCAAACACTTTTCTCAAGATTCAGAAGTGGTGGACACACATGCAAGTGTATACACACGAATACACACACACACACACCAAAAGGTACAACAGCCTGGAAGAGAACAATAATGAGGACAAGATTGGGGGGAAAAATAAGCAGAAAAACAGAGAGCTCCATTATCACCTGTCTGCAAGGCCTGGGACAAGTACCAGTTCTTCAATAATTTCCTGAATATATAATAATGGGAGCTATATGGAAATCTGGAGAACATCATTACAGAAAGCAGGAACTGCAATAGAATACAAGAAATCCTTGACATACAATAGTTTGTTTAGTGACAGTTCAAAGTTACAATGACACTGAAAATAGTGACTCATGACCTTTGCAGCATCACCGTGGTCATGTGATTTACATTTGGATGCTTGACAACTAGTGGTTGCAGTGTCCCAAGATTATGCGATTCCCTTTTCTGACCTTCTGACAAGTAAAGTCAATGGAAAAGCCAGATTCACTTAACAATGGTGTTACTAATTTAACAACTGCAGTGATCCAATTAACAAATAGTTTATAGTTTAGTTTATTAAATTTATATACCGCGCCCTTTCCCCGAAGGGACTCGGGGCGGTGCACAGGCAAATTAAAACATATATAAATATAACAAAATACAAAATATAAAACCAGATTAAATTAACCCTGTGCTAAAAATTTAAATATATTAAAACAATATCCCTAAAAACCAAATTTAAAACAATTTAAGTGCAGACTAAAGGCTGGGTGATGTAAGTTAGGCCAGGCCGGCCTGTTGGAAAAAATATGATTTCAGACTCTGACGGAAGGAGCGGAGGTCCATGGTCGTTCTCAGTTCGGGGGGGGGGGGGGTAAGTCGTTCCAGAGAGTGTGGCAAGAATGTGGCAAGAAAAGTCATACAATGGACAAAATTCACTTAACACATTTCTCACTTAGCAACATAAATTTTGGTCTCAATTGTGGTCATAAGTCGAGGACTACCTGTAGGCCTACTTCCTGGATCATGCAAGATGACATTGCTTAATTGACTATGCTAGTCTATTAGAGAAACATTCCAACTGTCCACTAGAAAAGCTGGTTAAGTACAATATTCAAACAAGCAAAACACACTGCAGCAACTCAGAACTTTAAGGAGAAGAAACAGATTAATTTAAACAGAATTCTTCAACACAACTTCATTAAAAAGTGTCCTTTCACATATCCAGCTAAAATATAACCAGCACAATAAAACACAATTCTCCTATACATAAAAAATGTCTTATTTACATTACTTCACACTAGCCCACAAATTAATGAAATCCCTCCAAAGCATCTTAAACAAGCCCAAAGATCCAATGATTTAAAAAAAAAAAAACAGAAGAGAAATTATTTACATCATAAATAAGGACCGTGAAAGTCACTATGTAGGACAAATAGACGGAAGATTAGGAGAATGCATACAAGAAAACCAAGTGGTACCAAGCTATGATGGAAAGTCTTTTACTTCACAACATGTGACTCAATTTGGAAGGTAACTGTTTTAGATCAAGCTAAATCCAGGATTGAGAGGGAATTCCCTAGAAGTCTGGCATACTGTGATAGATTACACATTCAATAATCTACACATGGATAAGGAAGACCCAATACTATAAGGAGGAGGAGGAGAGAATCTCTGTAACAATTCTATGAAAGCCAATGAGCACTCATTCAGCGAAGAGTCTTCTTATCCAACGATTGCTGTAGGCACTTACAAGCAAACAGGTTTAAAACCAAGAATCAAGAAATGTTATTTTTTGTATTGATGAGACATTTATTTTTGAGAAGCTTTTTACTTAAAAAGGTTCCCTGTGGCAGCTTATATAAAACAATAGACACAATTATATCTTCTATCCCTAATAAATCAT
Organism: Rhabdophis nuchalis; assembly: GCA_039707465.1. Classification (NCBI taxonomy): domain Eukaryota; kingdom Metazoa; phylum Chordata; class Lepidosauria; order Squamata; family Natricidae; genus Rhabdophis; species Rhabdophis nuchalis. The sequence continues at coordinate 168,571,587 of CM077643.1, forward strand.
CATTTTTGCACAGTAAATAATAAGCTAAATTACCATTGACTTTCCATAATGATGAAGGATATTGTGTGTTTTCTGTATATACATTTCCTTCCACTAAATTGTGATTGATTTGTACTGATTCTAGGCTGAATCTTCTCTTAAATCTGCCCCTAGAACTGAAACTCACAATTTGCTGGTTTGTAGCTTAATGCCTTAACCACTACACCTAAATGGCTCTCAATTCTTTTGGGTATACTGGTTTCTTTTGGGTTCCATTGATGTCTATGAATTAATATTTTAAAAGGGTTAAGATTTTTGCAATGGGTAACAACTTCCCAACTGGCAATACCTAGCGTGTTTCAACATATATTTACCAGTGTACAGTAAGCTGCCTGGGAAGCCATCAGGCAAGAAAGACAGGACCCCACTACAATCTAATGGTCAAGAAAGAAGCTCAGGAAGGATTCACCCTAATGGTTTTAGCAATTAAGAGTGGTGGATGGGAAGTTTGTACTCTCAGACTCTGTTGATGTAGCCTTACAATAAAGTAGATTTAACTCATCTAGCCATGTTTCCTGTCTGGTTTACCCAGGAAGGCCAACATATAGTCAGTTTGAACAAGATCACACAAACTGATTATAAACAATGACATAACTCAGCCACCAAAATGATTCACTGGAATATCAGCAAACAATTATCATACGGCAGTAATGAAAAACTAGTGGAAACATAGAGACGAAAAAGCAGTTGAAAAAGGAGCAGGTTAAAATACGGAGCGATTTCTGAATACAAACTGACAAAGTCATCCCTCATAACCTACTGAATTTAAATATTTTTGGGGGGGAAATTGAAAAAAAGTGTGGCATTGATACAGCAATACTAGTAGGGTAGAACAGAAAGAATTGGAGAAGATCACCAAGTATGCAGATCTGAAAACTGGAATTGAAAGGTTGTGGCATAAACCGGCTGTTGTGGTCCCAGTGGTTATTGGCATACTGGGTGCCATACCAAAAAATCTTGGATGGCACTTAGAAAATATGTGCATTGACAAAATTTCCATCTGTCAAATACAAAAGGCCACACTGCTTGGATCTGCGCATATACTACGCGGATACATTATGACATTCTAAGTTCTTGGGAAGAACTTGATGTGTATGAAAGCCAACACCTGCTAAAGAATTGTCAGCTGTGGCTTCATATTATTGTGTATACAATAGTAAGATCATTCTGAATAGGCATCCTTTTAAAAATCCATTTTAATTCATCTTTTAAGTGGCACTAAAATACTTTTCATACATGGACAAATATTAATTACATAAAAATTTGATCAACGAAAGGTCTTAAAAAACATTGCACCAAAAGGTTTTAAATTAGCATTGTGTACTACAGTAAGAACTTGTATCATGCAAATAATTCAATGAACCCTGCTTGTTATTTTTTTTTACTAATTTTATGATGATAATGTTATCCATTCAGTCATGTCTGACTCTTGGCAATTCTATAGGCCAGGGCTCCCCACGTTTTCCAATCTTGTACTACTTCTTTGAATTGTTCTATGTTCTAGCAATGTAACTAATGTTATATTGAACATTAATTGTAGCTGGGTATTGGGTAACTTCAGTCACTGCACAGAGTTGTTTTTGTGTGTAAAATAGGAGGAGGAAGGAATATTATTTATGTTCACCACCTTGAGTTGCCTATGCTATAATAAAGGTGGGATTAAAAAAATAATAAAATGAAAATAATTACCTATCCATTTCATAGATAAGGTTTTTTTGAAAAATATGTTAAATAAAAAAAGATAGATGGATGGATGGAGGGAGGGAGGGAGGGATGGAGACAGACAGACAGACAGACAAAGAGCGAGAACCTACTCTAAATCAGGTGTGGCACATGGGGTCTAGTCCCTTTTGGCAGCCCTTGATATGCAGCATAAACCCATTAGTAAAAACACCAATCACTATAAAGTGATTTTGAATTGTAGTTTGTTAAAATGAGAAGCAAAATAGGTGGGTTAAATCTCTGCATGACTCAGAACAGCAATTTCACTTCTGTCCTCTAAAATACAGAGGTGCAGTTCAAGATACGTCCCTGCAGCCTTTCCATTCTTTCTTTCCTTTTTTTTTAATAAACATGGCTCCTAGCTGAAAGAAACTGTCCATCCTTGATCTAAGAAAGAGGTAATATGCACAACGCTGTGCCTCAGGTGAGCCACTGAACAGACAAAGGGATGCTTCCATACATTGTAAGCATTTATTTTCCCTGCTTCAGGATACAATGGGCTAAAGTCATTTCCTTACTAGTGACTTCTAGCATTTTCTAGAGTCAGTCAGCCATTCTTTGCCATGGAGAGGCTTTGTCACAGTCCTGTGAGGCTATGATGATACCAAAGTCATTAGTGAGGAAACCACCCAAGAAGAAATAAGGAAAGGCTATGGGCAAGAGCCATGTTTTCCTTTGGTTGCCGTGCAATGGCAAAGGATTAATGCTTTTTGTAAAGACTGACAACTACAGATTGCATTATGAGTTTTCTCTGTGGGAGAAAAAGTGCTATGAAGAAGTTTATTTATTTCATTCATTTGTTTATTTATCATCTCACCTTTATTGTTTTCATAAATAATTCAAGGCAGCAAACATACCTTCTTCCTCTTATATTTATTGCAAGCACCACACTGGGAGATGAGTTGGGCTGAGCGAGAGTGACTGGCCCCAAATCACCCAGCTAGCATTCATGATTAAGGCAGGACTTGAACTCACAGTCTCTTGCTTTCTAGCCTTGTGCCTTAACCATTAAACCAAACTGTCTCTCAATGGAAACCTATTGCACACAGTAACTGAACACAGTTAGCAGATGACAGCTTCACCCTTCCTTGCATGTTATCTCAATTTAACCTCAAAATACTTCATTAATATTTGTCAAGGTTAGCCTGAAAATGGGATAAATTGTTATCATTACTTCAAAAGAATGGGGATGATCATTTTTAACAAGGAATTTGTAAAACTGCCTCTGAAGGAATTTTTTTGTGGAGTACACTAGAGAGCTTAACCTACATTGTGAGTTGTCAAACACTACAGAAATGAATGTAATTAATAGCAAAATGCCCAGAAGAAGCAAGGTCAGTGTTGACACACTGTTATCTCTTTGAGTCTGACTACTCAGTGCTGTCTTTATTCCTGTAAAGCTAAGGACAAAACTATAAATATCACATCTGTAAATGTGGCAAACAGGGCAGTGGTGGGTTCCTACCGGTTTGGAGCAGTTCGGCTGAACCATTTGTGGTTTGGCAGCCTGAGTCCCTGGAACCGGCAGTGACCCAGGCCTGCCAAGTGCCCGAACTGGTTCTCCCAGCTGCGCCATTGGCCATCTTGTTTTTTATACTGTGCATGCATTTTTATAGTACTGTGTGTGCACATGCAGCACACATCAAGTGTGTGTGCAGTGGACGCAGGAGCCTGTGCGCTGTGCAACCACGAACAAACCAGCAATAGCGGCTGCCGGGAACCCACCCCTGGTAGGGGGCTTCAGATGAAAAAGACTAGAAGATGGATGTGATATCCTGCCCCATACATCCCTGTGGCCGATCCGCTCCCACAGAGAGGGACTTCTCCAGGTGCCGTCCACCAGGCTACGCCAGCGGGCGACGCCCAGGGGAAGGGCCTTCTCTGTGGCGGGCCCGACCCTCTGGAACGACCTTCCCCCCGAAATCAGAACAACCATGGACCTCCGCTCGTTCTGTCAAAAATTAAAAACACATTTCTTCTGCTTGGCCGGCCTGGGATAACTTAACTGTTTTTAGGGTTTTTTAGGGGTTGTTTTAGTTTTAACATGGGATTTTAGCGCAGGGTTTTAGTTTAATTTTTTTTAATACTGTATTGTTTATGGTTTTATATGTATTTTTAATTTCCCTGTGGCCCGCCTCGAGTCCCTTTGGGGAGAGAGAGTGGGTTATAAATTAAATTATTATTATTATTATTATTATTATTATTATTATTATTATTATTATTATTATTATTATTATTATTATTATTATTATTATTATTATCAGTTGTCCATTTCACAACCAGCTCACCAAAATGTTATATATTTTAAAAAATGGCAAGAGTTGCGTCAGTTTGAAGCATTTTTACAATGAAAGTCTTTCCCTCTGAATTTAAGTACTCATACTGGAAACTTGCTTAGATTAGGACTTTCAGCAACAGTCCTTGATTTATAATAATTTGTTTAGTGACGGTTCAAAGTTACAACAACAGCACTGAAATAAAGTGACTTGTGTTACGGGGGCATGTGGGTACTACTTGTAACCTTCTTAGCAGACTTCCAACAAATGGAGTCAATGATGGAAGCCAGTTTTTTTTTTAATGATTGCATGATTCGCTTAACTGAAGTGGTTCACTTAACAACTGTGGTAAAAAGAAGTAAAAATAAAGTGCTAAAAAAAAAAGAAATGGAGCAAAACTCACTTAACTGCCTTACCTAGCAATATAAATGTTGAGCTTAACTGTGGTCATAAGTCAAGGACTACCTGTACTATGTCTGGTCTCTCATCTCACATTCACTGCTGCGTTCAGTATTACACACAGTTAGGCTAAGTGATGCTTACGCACTGGAAAGTTGGAATTAAAATATCTATATGAATAGCAAATGCACCTAGTAAGTCATATTGATTCAGATAGCAGTGTAGGGTCAAAAGCATCATGTACAGCCCACAAAGGTTAATACTGTACAACACACAAAGTTAAAACCCAGCAAATGACATTATGGCTTGGCAGAATGTGTGAACCCAGCCATTGAATCGACTTTTGCCATCAGGTTTCAAGCTCTGGGCTCATGTGAAATATCATGCCTGACTTCCATGAAAAACAGGGTAGTTATTTATTTTACAAGTCCAGAACATCTTAGGTTAAAAGATAAATATATTTAAAATTAATAGAATGATCTAAATAAGGAAAACTTTCTATCAGTAGATCACAGGTCTAAAAACTAAAACACAGAAGGAATTTAAAACACTCATGTGATATAATATAGCATTTGAGACCCAGAAAGTAGCTGTCTGAATCGCTTTATCATTAGCCAGGTTATAAAATATCAATACTGTTCAAGATTCTGCAATTTTCCACATGCTCAGTTTCCATCTCCCTGAGATATAACCTCATGGATACATGGAGGGAGCCTCCTCAAAGACTACTGTTAAAATCAAACCCTGGGTAGCTGGGAATATCCCAGCCAACACTGGCAAATCCTCCCATCACAAGACCATCACAAACCGAATGGTAGGGATGGGAATAACTTGATCCACTCAACCATTAAAACAAGTTCCCAACCTCTGGTCATTGGACTGGCACCCATCTGCGGCATGCCAGAAACTGGGCTGTGCAAAGAAATGAAGCCCCATTCATGGTACGCAGACAGCACACGAAACTCTCTTTGGTATGCAGCAAAACCTCTCTCTGTGGAACCGGTCCCTGGTGCCCAAAAGGTTGGAGGCAACTGCTTTAAAGGAGGAGCAGAGAAGCTTAGCTTATTTCTCAGCAAAGAAGAAACAGCTATGAAGAAGGAAGGGCATGAGCTGATGTAGGGTTTTTTAATGGGGTTCTATTAATCCCTGGCAAGAACTTAGCAAGGTTCCATGAGTGAGTAAGCTGAGGGGAACTTCACTCAAATTCAGCCTGGGGCATCGATAGTAATTTTTCAAAGATGCAATGAAAAGGGAGGAGGGCAGTGGTGGGTTCCTACTGGTTCAGACTGGTAGTAGTTTGGCGGCCTGGGTCGCTGAAACAGGCAGCAACTCAGGCCTGCCATACCCCCCAAACCTGTTCTCATGGCGGCACCATAGGTGCCACCATCTTGTTTTTTGCTTCTGCGAATGCGCAGAGCCATTTTAGTTGTATTGCGCATGCGCGCACAGCGTGTAACAAGTGTGTTTGTGGCGCATCCCTGAGTGAATCAGCAGTAGTCTGCCAGAACCCATCCCTGCAAGGGGGGTTTATCAATTCTCATTTAGAATATCTCCCCCCCCCCCCAAAAAAATAACACCCTTTGTGCTTATGACGACTTGCCATATGTGTCTCTAAGAGGCAGACAGCAGAAACTCAATGGTTTTTTTTCTTAATTAAACTAACTGGTTTCATGATTTTGTTTCATGACTGGCTCAAAACCAGTAACTGTGAGAGGGACCTTGGAGTCCTAGTGGACAATCACTTAAACATGAGCTCGCAGTGTGTGGCAGTGTATCCTTGGTTGGATAAACAGAGGGATAGAATCAAAATCATGTGAAGTATGAGTACCACTAGAAACCCTTAGTAAGACAACACCTGGAATACTGCACCCAGTTTTGGTCACCATATTACAAAAAAGATATTGGCACTTTGGAAAAAATGCAAAGGAGAGCAACTAAGATGATTAAGAGCCTGGTGACAAATCCATATGAAGAATGGTTGTAGTAATTGGGTATGGCTAGTCTAAAGAAAAGAAGGACTGGGGGTGACATGATAGCAGTATTCCAATATTTGAGGGGCTGCCACAAAGAAGAGGGGGTCAACTTATTTTCTGAAGCACCAGAAGGCAAAACAAGAAACAAAGGATGGAAACTAATCAAGGAGAGAAGCAACCTGGAATTAAGGAGAAACTTCCTAACAGTGAGGACAATTAACCAGCTTGCCTTCAGAAGTGGTAGGTGTTTCATGGCCACCTATCTGAAATGGTACAGGGTCTCCTGCTTGAGCAGGGGATTGTACTAGAAGACTAGAAAGTCCCTTCCAGGTCTATTCTGATTGCTTGATGACCTCTCCCTTTATTTAAAAAAAAGCCTAGGTTAGTCTAAGCAGATCACACCCCTGTCACCTTTCTGGAGCCCCTTACAGAAGTTATAAAAATGTCAGTTGAGCCATAAAATGCATGGGAGGCAAAGGAATGTTGATAACAAGAAGGGATACTTGGAGGTGAGGAAAGCTATGGGAAGCAAGGATAAGAGAGATAACAGGAATAGAAACATCAAATGTGACTGTTATTTTAACACACAGCCTCTGTGTCCTTAATAGAACCACTGTCTTTCTAGCCCCACCTTTATTATTTCACAGATACATTGCAGGTATACTTTGATTTGCATATATCTATGTGCGGGAGCTGCATCTTTGCCTATTTTTCATTTGCTTTTACACCTTCCAGTACCAAAATAAACATACTTTGTACTTCTACTGATGAGTGTGCTGTTCTCCAACAAACTAATAAAGGAGACACTACAATAATCTTTTCTAAGATTGAAGGATATAAGAAGGTGAATATTGTAAGATATTCTCTATGCTTCCACTCCCCTCCGTTATCTAATTAATGCTGATCTTATTTATTATTTTATAATAAATAAGATCTTACTTATTATTTGTTATTTATTTTTCAGACTATAAGACGCACCAGAGTATAAGACGCACCATGATTTTGAAGAGGTAAATATTTTTTTTAAAGTTTTTGCACTATGCAGGCCTCCCAAACCCTCTGCACACCTCGTTTTTTGCAAAATAAGGGGGGGGGGATGCAGAGCTTTGGGAAGCTCTTAGAGTGCTCCTGGGAGCTGTGGGGGACCGACAAGCAAAAATGGGCTGTTGTTTGCAAAGAAAAAGGGCATGCAGAGACTTTGGGAGACTTGTAGAATGGTCCTGGGGGTGGGGGTGGGCAAAACAGCCCAGTTTTTTTGCTCTTTTTTGCCCTCCCCAGCCCTCAGGAGCACTTTGCAAGCCTCCCAAAGTCTCTGCACATCCGTTTTTGCAAAGAGTAAGAATTTTGATTTCAGTAAGACAATAATGCTGTTTTCAGTGTATAAGACGCACCCAGATTTTCACCCTCTTTTTTGAGTGTCTTATATTCCGAAAAATAAGATAACTTTATTCTGAAACATACACAGCCACCCACCCACAGTTACTTTATACAACTATTCTGTAGAACAGTTTATTTGGGAGTCAAAAAATAAATACCTCATTAAATGAAAACTGGCAAATTTGGGCTACACAGGAGCCTTTAAATTTCCTTTGCCGATTTGCACAAGCTTTAAGAAGCACAACAGTGGGGTTTTTATTGCAAAAAGAAAGAAAACAAACCTTGAGATATCAGACGGCTCTGGATCCTGGTGGCTGATAATCCGATCCAATATTCAATTTCATGTATCTAATTATGAGAAAAAATAGCAACAGAACAACAAAGCAGTGATCTGGCTTTGCAGAATTGAAAATACATTCTGTGTATGTTCAGGGACCTTTTATGCAGTTTCAACTGAGTGGTAGGACAAAGTACTTGCTAAGAATCTCTGTACCAAGCCCATTTGTTGATCTCTCCTTTGGCATCAAACTGGCAAAGTGTCACTGCAGTACAATCCCAAACTTGTCCCTTGAAGTACTTAATTATCTTCTGAAGAGAGATTAAGAAAAACTATTGGTAGTTCAATAGATGTAGTCACTCAACCAATGAACTATCTCCCCTTCACCGACAATAAATCAATCAATCTGGAAAAAAAAAGTTTAGGCACTTAAAAAAAAAAATTGAGGAAAGCAGCTGAAAAATTCCAAGTGGACCGCACTCAGCAGCATTTCAACAGCAAATAATGCAACCCTGACACTTCACCAGAACGTTCAAAAAGTAAATTGAATGGCAGCATGATTGCAGTGGTTCCAGTTATGTTAATTAGGTTGAATTCATGGTTCATTGATGCTGCAATTATGTTGCAAAGAAATGCTGCAAGCGTGGTATCTCATCCCACTGCAGCCTGCTGAGTATGCGGCCATTATTCTTCTTGTAGCAAAAACTCCATCCAAAGGAGATTATATGTTGTAGTTCACACTGATAAATAAAATATGCAGCGGAAAAAAAAAAAGTGGTTGACACTATTCCATTTTGACAACTTATTTCTTACTGCTGTAATACTGAAAACAAACGTTGCTATTGATTTTCCGGGCCTCTTCTCCTCCCCCCACCCCACCCCCACTCCAGTAGAAGATTCTGTTTGATACTCTGAATCCTCTACATATGAATTACCACGATTATTCACTCCATTTCACACATACAGTAACAGGCAAAAAAAGTTGCGTGTCTTGTCCAAAGGCAGCAGTATAAATGGAAATGAAACATCGTTACTTCTACCATCTGCCTACTTCATAACCTCCTAACATATAAATCAGCTCTACCTAGGAATTTCAGAACCCAATATGAAAAACTGATATGGTCATTCAAAGGAAGAGTATTACCCTTCAGTGAAGATATTCTCCTCATCTAATGATCCAAGGTCGCCAAAACATTAAAATCTGAATTTTCTTAATTTTTCTAACAACTATCTGGAACTCTTGCTTCAGTTCCATTCCCCCATAACTGAATAATTTACGGTGTGATCCTGCCACACAGCTAATCAAAAGTGTACTTGATTTAATGTCACATAAAATTATACTGAATGGTGACATCCCAATTTTTATGTCTAATTTTTTTTAATCTAGAAATTAAGAGAAAGTGAGAGATCTAGCCGCATAAACTATCTATGAAGTTAAAGGAATTTCCTTGGGGGGAGAGGCATTTCGAAATGTCCTGCATTAGGGCCATCCAATCTTGGCCTCTTTAAGACCTGTAGCCTACAACTCCCAGAATTCCTCAGCCAATTTTCCCATGCTGGCTAGGGAATTCTGGGAGTTGAAGTCCATAAGTCTTGAAGTAACCAAAGTTGGATACTCACTCTTGTCTTATGCCCTTGAAAAAGCCCGAGAGGGGATTCAAAATTGAAGTATTCTCGTGTCTTCTTTATTCCCAGAGAATAGGAGAAAAACGATGCCCTGAAACGGATATAGCTCATTTTCCACCTATTGAGTATAATTATTTCTTTTCCCCAGAAAAAGGATAGATACATTCTGCTTCTAAATTGTGGTGCCCAAATGAATTACACATACTGAATAAAATGTGAGAACAGGGGAACATGTCTTTCTTCAAAATTTCAATGGAATCATTGTCCTTTCTCAAATAAAGTACTACTTGTCCTTGAATCTATGGGGAAGTCATACTATTAAAGCTCCACAATTTTAAAACATTCTGGAATCTGTGGTTGTTGTTGTTTTGTTAACCAAACCAAAGATGGGAGATTAGTATAAGGATGAGAATCCACAGCAGAACATTAACAGAACTTCAGTTCTTGCCCTCTCCATTTAAAACAAATTCAGACCGCTAAATTGGGGAAACCCTTTCCAGAGACTTTGCCCAACCTATATCAATTAATAAGAATTCCCCACATGGTATCCTAATTTTTGCATTCTAAAACTTTGTACTTGAATAAGTCTTTTGGCAAACTTTAAAACCTAGCTACTCTTTTTGAGTCAATTATCATCCAACTGTGACTTTGGGATTTTTCTCATGAACCAAGATGTCTAGGATAGCTTTTAATAAAAATATAAGTGTATTATATTTTTAATTAATTTAATTAATTAATTAATTAATTAAAATATGACAATGTACTTCTTTAAAACAGCATAATGGGCCAGGAAGACATATTAAATCAGGTTTAACATACACTGAAGCATGTTCAGAAATAAGAAAAGATCTTTGTATCATTACAGAAAGTTTACTTTGGACAGACAGACGAAGATAAAAGTGTGTATTTTCAGTAAAGTATGCCTTTAAAAAGCTCTTCGCGAAAAATTAACATCTTTATCATAGAGTATAGAGAGTCCTCTACTTATGACTACAATTGAAACCAAACTTTTCACTGCTAAGCAAGTATTGTTCAGTTAAGTTTGCTTCATTTTATGATTTTTGTTGCCACAGTTAAGTGTATCACTGTAATTGTTAAGTTAGTAACACAGTTGTTAAGTAAATTTGGTTTCCCCATTGACTTTGCTTGTCAGAAGGTTGCAAAAAGTGATCACATAATCCAGGAACACTGTGGCAAGCACCCAAATTTTGATCAGATGACTATGGGGAAGATGCAGTGGTCATAACTATGAAAAGTGTTCACTTTTTTCAGTGCTGTTGTAACTTCTAACGGTCACTAAATGAATGGTTGTAAATCAAGAACTACGTATCTGTATTTGAATTTACCAACTAAAATATAAAAATTGAAGTGGTATATATTAATCCAAGGAGCTTGGTTGCCTCTGTTCTAGATATGACCTCATCTGGGTTTATCTTACAACAAAAAACCATTCAGAGTAGGACTTAATAGGCATGTAGAAAGAAAAAAAGGAACATAACATTTTAACAGGTATTCACTGAATCAAACTCAGTCCCCACCTCAGTACAAATTTATTGTCCTTCCATATTGAAATAATAGATGTGTAAGAGCCTGTCCCAGAGATAACCGCTTACTGCCCCATACTTATTACAGTGCTTGAACACTGAAACATTTTTTCGCATAATATATTCACATATATTTCATGTGCTACATTCCACATCACTACTGAAATATGATAATTGAAATGTTTTTCCAGTTGCATAGGAATTTATCAAAACTCAGTGGTTTGAGAGAGTTATCTAAAAGGTGCTGGACCTTATCCAGGTCAAGTCATTTCAGATCATGTACAAATTGGAATCACAAAACAAATGGTGTCAGTTTCATGCTGGCTGGGGAATTCTGGGAGTTGATGTCCAGAGGTTTTAAAATTGCCCGTTTAGGAAACCTCTGATCTACTTTTATTGGTGACTGGAAGCTTCTTATGGACTTTTTGGGGGTGGGGGGTGGGGGTGGAAATGAACTTGTGATTTGTGGTTTAATGATTAAACAGGGTACATTATAGAAAAAAAATAATATGATGTAACTTTAGACAGAGGGCTTCAAATATATATGTACTTAAAATTGCTGGGAAGAATACTGGAAATCACTTCTTGATATCAGATCTTGTTTGGGAGGAGTTTGACTCCGTTACTTCCGAGGATATGGACAGGTTACGTGGGCGACTGCGAGCCACCACATGTTTATTGGACCCGTGTCCCTCCTGGCTTGTACTGGCATCCTGGGAGGTGACACGAGGCTGGCTCCAAGAGGTTGTCAACGCATCCTTGAGTGAGGGTTCCTTGCCTGCTTCCCTAAAAGAAGCGATGGTGAGGCCCCTCCTTAAGAAGCCCTCTCTGGATCCAGCTCTTTTGAACGACTACCGTCCAGTCTCCAACCTTCCCTTTTTGGCGAAGGTTGTTGAGAGTGTGGTGGCACAACAGTTTCCCCGTCACCTGGAGGAAATTGATTATCTAGATCCGCGCCAGTCTGGCTTTCGGCCCGGGCATAGCACCGAGATGGCATTGGTCGCGTTGGTTGATGATCTCTGGAGGGCCAGAGATGGGGGTTGTTCCTCCATCCTGGTCCTATTAGACCTCTCGGCGGCTTTCGATACCATCGACCATGGTATCCTATTGCATCGGCTGGGGGGGTTGGGGGTGGGAGGCACCGTTTTACGGTGGTTCTCCTCCTACCTCTCTGGCCGATCGCAATTTGTGTTGGCAGGGGGGCAGAGGTCGACCGCGAGACCCCTCACATGTGGGGTGCCTCAGGGGTCGGTCCTCTCGCCCCTCCTGTTTAACACATATATGAAGCCGCTGGGTGAGATCATCCGTGGTTTTGGGGTAGAATACCATCTATACGCTGATGATACTCAGTTGTATATATCTACCCCAAACCACCCCAACGATGCCGTAGCGGTGATGTGCCAGTGCCTGGAAGCCGTACGGATCTGGATGGGAAGTAACGGACTCAGGCTCAACCCGACCAAGACCGAGTGGCTGTGGTTTCCGGCTGCCCGATTCAACCAGCTTACTCCATCGCTGGCCATAGGGGGCGAACATCTTGCCCCTGTGGATGGGGTGCGCAATTTGGGTGTCCTCCTGGATGCCCGGCTGTCCATGGAAGATCAAGTGACAGCCGTGGCCAGGAGGGCGTTTTACCAGGTTCGCCTGGTTCGCCAATTGCGCCCCCTATTGGATCGGGATGCCCTTCGCACAGTCACTCATGCGCTCGTGACATCCCGACTGGACTATTGTAACTCTCTCTACATGGGGCTTCCCTTGAGGTGCACCCGGAGACTTCAGCTAGTCCAGAATGCAGCCGCGCGAGCAATTATGGGGACCGCAAGGTCTACCCATGTAACACCGCTCTTGCGCGAGCTGCACTGGCTACCTGTCGTCTTCCGGGTACGCTTCAAGGTGTTAATTATCATCTTTAAAGCGCTCCATGGCTCGGGACCTAGCTATCTGCGGGATCGGATCCTGCCTCATACATCCTCACGGCCGATTCGCTCCCACAGAGAGGGACTTCTCCGGGTGCCGTCCACTAGACGTTGTCAGCGGGCGACGCCCAGGGGAAGGGCTCTCTCTGTGGCGGGCCCGGCCCTCTGGAACGACCTTCCCCCCGATATTAGAACGACCACGGACCTCCGCTCCTTCCGTCTTAAATTAAAAACTCACTTTTTCTGTCTGGCCGGCCTGGGATAGTCTCCCTGTCTTGGGGTTTTATTGGGTAGTTTTAGCATAGTTAGTTTTATGGGAATTTTAGCACAGGTTAAGTTTAATTTGGTTTTAGAACTGTTTGTATATTTTTTACTGTTTTTATTCTGCCTGTGCACCGCCCCGAGTCCCCATGGGGAGAGGGAGCGGTTTATAAGTATTAAAATTATTATTATTATTATTATTATTATTTTTCTTTATTTTCTATTTCAGTTCAACTTTTCTTGCACTTTTTTGCTTTTTCCTTGATTGCTTCTTTCTTTTTATTTGTTTTTTATTCTTCCTTACTTTAGACTCATTTGCATCTTCTTGTTTAAAAGTTTTACTAATTATTAATTACACAAAATGAAGATTGAGTGATAACCTCACTCTTCTGTGGTGGATTTTCAATTCACAAGCATTCCATGAGTAAGCTCACAAAGGCTTTTCTTGCTGTTGCCACCCTGAAAACCTTAGAGCACAGGTGTCAAACTCACAGCATCACATTGCCATCATGTGACATTTCACAAAACTTTTTCCCCTTCGTGGAGTTGGGTCGGCGTGGCCTGTGCATGACACATCCGGTCTGCGATCCGCCAGTTTGACACCTCTGCTTTAGAGCAATGCACTTCAAGCATCCGAAGACTACAGCTAGTTCAAAATGCGGCTGCGCGGGCAATTCTGGGAGCCACCAGGCACTCCCACATAACACCGCTCCTGCGCGAGCTGCATTGGCTGCCTGTGGTCTTTCGGGTTCACTTCAAGGTGCCTATTACCATCTTCAAAGCGCTCCATGGCACCTAGCTATCTGCGAGATTGCATCCTGCCCCATACATCCCTTCGACCGATTTGCTCGCACCGAGAGGGACTTCTCTGGGTGCCGTCCACTAGGCAATGCCAGCGGGCGACTCCCAGGGGAAGGGCCTTCTCTGTTGCAGGCCCTATCCTATGGAACGACCTACCCCCCGACCTCAGAACAACTCCGGACCTCCGCTCCTTCTGCCGAAAGCTCAAAACATATTTCTTCCAACAGGCCGGCCTGGCCTAATCTATCTTTCACACCTACAGTCTGTACATTTAAATTTTTAATTGGGTTTTTAGGGGGTTTAGTGTTTTAGATTTTTTAGGTTTTAGCGCAGGGTTATTGTAATTTAATTTAATTTTAGATATTTATATTGTTGTATGTTTTTATGTTTTATATTCCCTGTGCACCGCCCCGAGTCCCTTCGGGGAGAGGGAGCAGTATACAAATAAACATTTGATTGATTGATTGATTGATTGAAGCCTCAATTTGCCTCATTAGGGCGAGAAAGACCTAATCCAGTCCTTGACTACTTTCTCCTTGGATAATGTGATTCCTGTCAGTGAAGGTAGCCTTGAATACTCACAAAATTTACTGTAAGCTGCAAGAGCATCACACTACTTTGGTGCCTTGGACTACCACATTGCAATATAATATAAAGAGATCCTTGTGGTTGGTTGGTTGTTTTATTTTCCCTTCTTTACTATTTGATAAGTAACTCAAAGCAGCAAACATACCTGATTCTTCCTCTTCCTATTTTTTCCACAATAACAACCCTGTGAAGTGAGTTGGCCTGAGAGAAAGTGATGGGCCTGAAGCAATCTACTGGATTTCATGCCTAAAGGTGTGACCAAAACTCACTGTCTCCTGGTTTCTACTATAGTAAACTGGATAGTATGCTAAACCAGCTATATTAAAACTCACCCAATGTGAACCATGTGGTATATCTGGATAACTGTGGAACTCTGGAATTTTGAATTAATGCAAAACCAGTAATTAAAGGTTAACCACACTGCTAACAATTCATAAAAAAAGTAAGGCACAATTGTTTCACTATTAATTGAAGAGTATTATTTTCTTCTCCATACTTACAGTACTTGAAGGTCAACCAGTTGTTTTTTTTTAAATAATGTTTGGTGCAGTAGTAAAGAAAACTGCAAGTCCAGTTTTACCTACTGATATTCAAGTTTCCTTGACAACGAAAGAAATAATTTCTCAATACATACATGGATGGATTCATTTAGCACAAAGAGTTTTAAAATGCTGTGTAGCCTTTGGTCAGAACTAGAAGTGAGAATGCCCAAGTGGAGGATTACAGTTAAAAGAATAGATCATCCTTTACTCAGAGCTTTTTGAGGCTTCACTTTAAAAAATAATCTATATAACTACATGTAATACATCTGAAATATGTAGAACGCTATTAAGACGACTTTGGTTTAAACCCTCAGTTTATCAGCACTACAGGCCTAATTTTGCAATCAGCTAAACCTACACTACATTTTCATCAAGTGTTGCAAATCAGCAAAATATTAAATGAATCTTGAAAAAATGATTATGAATCCACAGTTCTGTTTGACTGTATAATTCTATTTAAGATTAAAATTACTATCATAAAAAGGCCACTTTCTAAATGTAATTCCACAAAAACATCATCACAAAAGCTTTTACTGCTATTTATGTCAGAATGTATTTTAAACAGTTCTAATCATTTACCTTTGTGGACACTTAATTAAAATTACAAAACCAATTTTAATCTGTAGTCCAATTAATATGCAAATATATGCAAATGTGGTAAATCAAGGTGGTGATTAAGTTAAGGACACTCTATTTCATGTCTGCTTTAAGTGTGAAAACAAACAATCTTTTTTGTAATTGTACTGATGGATTGTGATGTTTATAGGGTTAGTATGGGGTACAAATGTTTATGCATCAACATTATGCCAAAACAAAGATTTTATACTCTGGAGTGATTTAGCATCCAGCATATATTCAGATGTAACAAAGTCATTTTGCAGTCATCTTGTGAATTAGAATAAGGTCAAAGCAAAGTTAAATTTCTATGTCATCCATTTGTATGGCTATTTAAAATTCAACAACCACTTTCTGATGTGTTAGGTAAGAGCCAAGAAGTCTCAAGAATGGCATATTATCACCCTTTATCATTTAGTCTTCATAATACATTGGTTTATCTTTGATACCATTACAGAAACAGTTCTTCCATTAAGGTGCAAAGATATTCACCCTTTTTAAATCCCTGTTGTTCACATGCCTGGATTTTTAAAGAGGATTTTTAAAGAGGAAATACTACTGCCAATATTTCCTATAGCAGTCTCTCTCTCTCTCCCTCTCCCTCTCTCTCTCTCCCCCTCCCTCTCCCTCTCCCTTCTCAATAGATGAGATAGAGATGAGATCTTTTTTTAAAAAAAATCTTCCTGTAACTGCTGGATATCTTTAACATATCTGATACTTTCCTATACAACATAACCAGTCTGATCTTTTGTTATCAAGAAACAGATTTAAACTCACTGGAGTTCAAATCTTACTCTAATCTCAATTAAAGAAAGAGGCTCAATATTTATCCAGACATAAATCATTCCTTCAATGTGACTTTCCTTGGGGTTTAACTGGAATGCTAGAAGCCAGGGAGGTTGTAGATTGCTGAAAAGTTATTGTTTAATGAAAACCAGGATACCCACATATACTAGATTCACGTTGTATGTAGTGCCAAATGCTGTAATCTTTGAATTTTTTTTCTTAAAAGAAAATAAAACACTAGAGGTTTTTTTGTGGGATACAGATAGTATTAACACCATATAGGCTGGTGTTAGTATGCTTAACACTATTTATTAACACTATGCATCCAAAGTTTTAAACTGATAGCCATATACAAAATGTTATTATAATGGTGATCTGTATTACCATTAATACAAACATAACAGGATTCAAAAATAGCTTGTATTGCACATTTTTGCATATTAATTTTAAACAGTTCATGGCACTAATAAACTTGTTAAATAACTTTGAAGGGCTACTTTGCCCATAGGTTTTACACTACCAAACTTGTTACACATCATTCCAATACAGGAAAATGCTTGGAGATTCATTTCCTCCTATATGTTGATTCAAATCCAAAAGTATGTTTACATAATGCAGCATTTTCTGAATGATCATAATCTGATTCAGTTGTACAGAATCTTTTTTGAATAGGTATACACGCAGGCACAGAGATAGACATAGGGATAGATAGAGATATGTATTTCTCCATCTCAAGTGCTGTAGCCAAGATCTCATCAACAGTCTGGTCACAAAGAAAAGAAGAAAGGATAAGGATTTTCTCAAAGCTTCAAGCTACAGCAATTGGTGATTGGGTGACCTAAAAAAAAAACCCTACTTTGTAAAGGAATTTTTTAAAAAGCCTGTCTCTATTTTGTACCCATGTAAAGTAAGAAACAAATAAAAGGCTGTTAAAAAGGTAGTGAAACAAACCAGTCTGGGATACCCTGACATAAAAGAAGCTATGCAAAGCATCTAACGAAACCAAAAGAATGACATATTTGTATTGGATGAGTGATTAAAATACAAGCTCTCATATTGTTCTGTTTAAAGGTGGGGTAGTGATCATTAGAGATTGTGAATTATGGTCAAAACAACATGCAATTAAAAGGTAGAGATGATGGGATATGCAGCTGGTTTTAAATGAGAAGACTTAATGGTAGCTGGTAGTTTATGTTCTGATTGCAAAGTCATCTTTTGATCATTTTTTGGTATTTTTAAAATATATATAAATAGATAGATAAGCCTACTTTACTTTTTAGAATCAATTAACATAATTTCTTAGAACTGTACCAGTGGAGGAAAGCATGTGTTGATTTGATCTCTGGTTGCTTGCCACTTAATTGTTTAGTTATTGATATCCAGAATTTGAATAAAGCAGATTGTACAAGATTTGGCATCTTGATTTCATGTCTGCTATGGTGGTATAGTTGAGGACCTTCAGAAAGCATTCCTCTTCTTTTTACAGTTTGCTTAAATTCTGCTTAAGTAAACTGATCTGACCTTGAGACAGATTCAAATTCCAAGGAGCAGCCCTTCTGAATGAACTCCAAAACCCACACATTTGAGATGATGTTGGACCATCTCCCAGAACAGCCTTCATCTTAATGGGTCATCGGGGGAACGAAAGACTGAATGTATCCTTCAAAAATCAAGGAGGTTTCAAGTTAATTGGGGACAAATTTAGTATTGTTTGGTTGGGTTCCCCCCCCCCCCGGCCCCCTCTCTCCAGTTGGCTGCTTTAACACTATGCAAAAGTGATCTTTTAATTCTGTGATTAAGATAGAATTTAGAGAACTAAGCACACACATTCTAAATCAGTAACTAATATTTTGAGAATACTTAGCATCCTTTTGGTGATATCCTTTACTTTTCTCTGACACTTAAACACTTCCCTTCCTTTTCTCATATCCTTTGTTTTCCACATGGTATGAAGAAATATGCCTACACTTTCCCGCCTAGACTACTGCAACGCCCTCTACATGGGGCTCTCCTTGAGGTGCACCCGGAGGCTCCAGCTAGTGCAGAATGCAGCCGCCCGGGGGATTCTGGGAGTTTCTCATTACTCCCACGTAACACCTCTCTTGCGCGAGCTGCACTGGCTGCCTGTGGTCTTCCAGGTGCGCTTCAAGGTGTTAGTTACCATCTTCAAAGCGCTCCATGGCACGGGTCCTGGTTACTTGAGAGACCGCCTACTACCACATTCCTCCCTTCGACCTGTCCGTTCCCACAGAGTTGGCCTTCTCAGGGTACCGTCAGCTGGTCAATGCCGACTGGCGACTCCCAGTGGACGAGCCTTCTCTGTGGCGGGTCCGACACTCTGGAACAACCTTCTCCCCAATATCCGCACCATCACGGACCTACGCCTCTTCCGTCGGATGGTAAAAGCACATTTCTTTCATCTAGCCGGCCTGACATAGATTAGGGAATATTTTAATTCTATATTTATTGGTTTTAATTATTTATTCAAATTTTAGCACAGATCTAATAATTTAATTGTTTTTTATATTTTGTATATTGTGCGGTTTTTATTTTCTGTGCACCACCCTGAGTCCCTTTTAGGTGAAATAGGGCGGTATATAAATCGAAATAATAAATAATAAATAATAAATAAATACACTTAACAACCAAAATTATCCAAGGCGTCAGAGGGTCATCCTAGGGCTGGAAGGAATGACTTTTTATTCAGCAATGATCCTTACTTAGGCTTCATTTCATCAGGAAATCATTGACTAATTTAACTTGAAGGGTCATTTGAAGGTCAGAAGAAAAAGAACCATGTATGTTACCACAAACTCTTGCGAGAGAAGAAAAAAACAAAATAGTTCATTTCTTTTTTAAATATAAAATAGAAGAATCTAGAAAGCCTAAAAATGAAAAATGTTGTTCACTGAATTCTGATGAAAGTAGATATAGATACTTGCAAGAAATCTGAAGGACTCTAATAGACAACAATTTCATGAAGACGGTCTCCGATTTGTAAGCAGTTGTTATGGACAGAATGCAAAGTCAAGGAAGCTATACCCTTGTCAAATGGTATTTCGGTCTTTCTTTCCTCTGCAGTCTCTCTTAGATTTGCAAAGAATATTTTCAGAAAGTTTACAAATGTATCAAGAATGATTTAGGATGTACAATTTGAGATCACAGGGCCTCCAAAGTCTTTGGTGTGATCTCCAGAGACCTTCTAAACATTTAAATGTCAAAACGTATTAAATGAATGGGGAGTAATCATTTTAACTTACTTAACTGAATTCAACACCAGGCTTAATTTTGGTGGGCACAATGCATATTTCTTTGTATTCTTGCCTATAATAGACATGCCACTCCTTAAGACAAATAGGTTTGTACAGCTTTGCTTTAGAAATTGCATGTTTGATGCTAAGCAAGAAATGCATTTTCTTCCTTAAACACTCTACTGAGAAATCAGTGCTTTCAAGGGAAAAAAAAACATTTGTACTGTATCTCTCTCTCTCTCTCTATGTACAGTGTATGTGAAGGCAGGGTTGCTTTAGTTTCTGTATCTGACCTTGATCTCAACTAAAAATTCTGCTTAAACACAGGTTTATATTAATAAGAACTAAACGTGTAGAACAGGAAATACATACTTGCATGCATATTTTAAAGACAGAAAAAATATCCCCCCCCCCCCCCCTAAATACAGATTATTGATTTTGGAAGCTTTATAAAACTAGATAAATTATTTCAGCCATAACACTATCTTTTAAATGTATTTGGAATAGAAATGTCTATGGAGATTTGGAATACAGTGATCCCTCGTTTTTCGCGGCTTCATGTTTCGCGGCTTCAGTGTGTCGCGGGTTTTTCAAAAATACAGAATAGAAAAAAAATGCATTGGTAGGAGGCAAGCGCCCCCTAGTGCTTGCTTTAAACGATGTCCACCAACTCAAGTTTCCGGTATAGTGTATTGCGAATCCTACTTCGCGGTTTTTCAGTTTTCGCGGAAGGTTCCGGTCCCCATTAACCGCGAAAAATGAGGGATTACTGTATAAGTGGCTCTTCTTAGAAACTGCGTAATTTTAGAAAAAAGTTGCAGTAACTTTCTATCGATTCAATGTTTATATGAAAATAGTTTTTAAAATAATTACAATTTAATATGAATTATTTAATATTCAGAAATATTCAGAATATTCAGAAAATATCCTGTTAGGTCCTCAAGAAATTCCCACTCGATGGGAGGGGAGGGGGTGGAGGAGAAGGGAGGAGAAGGCCAGAATTCAGGAACAAATAATTCATGCAACTACTGCTGAATCCACAGACATCGTTTGTTCAGTGAGACTGCATTCTGTTACAAACATATAGAAAAATTCAATTATATAGTAGCTTTGTAAAAGAGAACATCAGCAATTATTTTGTTTCTTTTGAATAAATACAGTGGTCATAAACTGGTCAGTTGAAAGAAAAACAACAGCCTTTACCTTTAAAACATGGATGAAAAGTTTTTTTTTATTATAAACAAGCCATGTGGCACAAAGAAAAAATATATATTTTTGCTGCTTTTAAATACATGCCAAGGCAC
Source organism: Rhabdophis nuchalis (assembly GCA_039707465.1). Lineage (NCBI taxonomy): Eukaryota > Metazoa > Chordata > Lepidosauria > Squamata > Natricidae > Rhabdophis > Rhabdophis nuchalis. The sequence continues at coordinate 168,592,884 of CM077643.1, forward strand.
AACTATATTAACACACTGCTTTTTTGACTGGATTTTTTTTAAAGCATAAATGAGGAGCATCCACTCTCCTTTGAAGAACATGATTTAAACAACAAATATTTTATTGCAATATTGTAATAAAATCAAATTCAACAAAGCCTGAAATATTAAATGTGCTTAAGCGTGAATTTACAAGGGATATGAATACTTTGCAGCAACATGTTCTAGGATCTGGCTGTAAATTACTTTATGTTAAAGTATTCTAGCATAATTATTCAAACCATATGATTTAAGAAACAGAAATAAGTATATACTGATAGCAAGGCTGGTAAAGTTTCTAAAATGGCTATGTAAATAGATAAAAGAGGTTAAAAAAACAAAAAATAAAATTTCTTGCATAAAAAACCATTTTTTTTCCTTAGGTATATTTTTAATTAAGGCAATGTAAATTTTTTAAAATTATTATATATAATTTAAATAAATAAATGAAATATATTTAGTTAACCAATTCAGTTGCCATCTTCAGGCCCTGAATGGGAAAAAGTTTATAAATTGTGTCCATGTATATAGCAAGAATTCTGTCCTGACTGCTAGAACATGACAGAGAATCGTGACTTTTTTGCTTCTTGAAAATTAGTACCAAAAAGTGCTTTTAAAATGTTGCCGTTTCCCACAAGAATATCTTTAAACTTTCTTTTGTATTTTCACTGCCTTTACTTTTCCTTTCACATGTGTTTAGTTAAATTTGTGGATTTTTTGTTAAAAAAAAGAGAAAAACAAGTTGGGTAATAAACTGATATTACAGTGTAGCTCTCTACAGCCCCTCTAGAATCTCTCTAGTTTCACTAACAGCAAGCAAGATACAGATTCTCCTGCATTATCAACAATATCCCTTTTTCCATATTGAAATCATCTCTCTCTTAGTCTGTGCTAGAATTACTACAGTATGTTCTAATATTTCTTTGTTCTCAAATTTAATCAAATGACAAATAGTGGCTGCATTCTTCCTCGATCTTTGTACTCTAATGATTTGGGCCAGGAAGGCACTTGTTACCTCAAAATACAACCTTTTTTTTTAAATGATTCAATGCATCACAGAATGGTTGAGGTGTGGTGATGAGGGACCTGCATATATGGAGTACATAAATACAAACAAACATTGTGTTTTATGTAAGATAGCTGTGTTGATTAACCAATGCAGGAAAAACAAATGTAAAGTAGTTCTTGGTATCTCCCCAAAAAGAATAAATCATTGGATGGATCATTTTAAGGAGACTTTGGAGAGAGAAAAAAGAAAACATAGTTGGACAAAAAGACTGTAGGGCTGGAGGTGTTACGCAGTCAAGGGACTGCACCTGAATCTAAGATTATTTAATAAAATTGGATTTGAAAATAACTTTCCACAATAACTTTCCATATCAATGAGATTTAAAAACTTATACCTGTCCAGTATCCATCCTCAACCAGCCACACTGTTACAGTTCTGTGTAACCAGGCAACCCAAAAGCTGGTTAGCTAACAAGCGAATGCCATTGTGTAAAAACATTATTTTGCTGCTAACCAAGAGGTACTCTCCTACAAACTCTGAAAACAGAAACTTATCAGGGAAACAAAGTGTGCATGTTTGTGTATGTGTGTGTTGGGGGGGGGGAGGCAGCAAGGGATAGGATGGCAACAACTATGATTACTCTAAGTCTCCTTACTGCATTCATTTATTGTTCAGTTCACAGTCTCTGAATACAACACAATTCTTCAACTGAGTCAGCTTTCATAATTCAGCAGTACAAAGTCTGCAAACACATGTAACCTAAATCCATATTTCACAGTGACAGCATATGATAGCAGAATGTGAAGTATTAATGCTAATGTCACTACAGTCCTACACTCTACTGCACTTTAAGAGAAAGCAGCTGCTGAGATGAAAAGTGTGCCAACTGTCTGAAGGCAGAAACATAAGAAACATTCCTTCTGTTACAAAGGGACACACACACATGCGCATGCACACACACACACACACACAAATACATACACACAGAGAGAGACTGTCTTTAAGACTGCAAAAGCAAAGAGCCTTGTTTTGTTTTGTTTTCGGTTTTTGCCTTTCATGCTTCTATCGCAAAAAGAATTCACGTTCTGAAAAAGGAGAAAATTGCTTGTAAAAATTAATGGGAGTTGCCCAACAGCTGGAATCAAAGCGGTCAAGGTTGATAGGAATGCATGTGAAACAAATGAAGGAACATATAATCATAAGGTTTACCTGTATATGCATGCTTTGCTCCAATGAATTCCCACCACTTAGTAGAAATTTAAATGTAAATTACTATGAGGTATCAGATTAACACGGAACTGTGGAATGCTTACATGCATGTAACAAATGAGCTACAGGCTGCTCTGAGCTTTCTCTTCTGGCATTTTTAAGTCAAGAAACAGTTTTTATGGCTGCAGGCATCAATGATTCCAGTTCATCCTAAAAGACTGTGAATGGTAAAATGGAACTTAAATGATCTAGTTCTGTAGGCTAAAGATGGATTTATAGATAATGTTAAGCCTGGATATATATTTTTTCAGACCTTCAGTCTGCTTTATTAAACAGGACACAGTGGCTTTAATTACACATAGCACTAAACAATATGGGTTAACTTTTATACCTTTTGCAAATATTTTATGGTACAACCCTCATGCCTATTCTAAAGAACACAATAGGAATTATTTCAGGGCAAGTACATTTATGAATGCTTCAAGATATATAATATGCAACGTTATGACTGTGTCATTAATACCCAGTAGCATTCGTAAGTGTAAGTCTCTATGCAATGTTTGGCTTCAGTTCACTTAAAAACTAGGAAAACTCCTTAACCCCTTTATTAAGGAACTAATTGTGTATTTATTAACTGGACAATGAAATAGGAGAGCTAAGGTATTAACAGTGACACACTTTAGCACACTCCTAGTGCAGTTCATTCAAAAGGCAATTTTAAAATTGAATGAAGGGGTTTGACTATGCAATAAAATCAGCCACAACACCAGTGAACAGTACTTAGGAGCAAAGCCTCTAATTATCTTATTTATAAATCAACAGCAATTTTACTGATGACTTCTTTGCCAGCGTGATTAAAATAAACTCCAAAATTAACAATGAATCAAACATGATTTATTTTATCAGGTTACGGGTTTTTTTTAGAAGTATGATTTGACCAGCTTTAATAAAGGGAAAAGAGATTTTAAAAAATTGAGCACAAACAGGAGAAAGCATGTTTTTGTAGTTTCAAAAGAAGAACTGTTCTGCAATATAATTAAGGTGCTGCCCTTGAGGAAGGGGATTTTATTTTATAATGAGAATGTTTACACTATTATGGAGTTCAGTCTATTTGGGAGGGAAGGTTAAACTTCTTTCCATTAAAGTCAGTCTTATAATGAAAGGCTCTCTGAAGGGAAAAAAAAAGAATGGAGTCTAATATAGTAGATGTAATGGTCTATTAAATGATTCACATGCTCTACACACAAAATGAGTCAAATTCATCTTGTCTCTTATGGCTGTTTTATGATAAAACTGTTTACAAAAACTAAATTATTGTCAAGATAATTACATATAGCACATACTGTATTACTGTAAGTATTGTCTTACTCAATGACCTAGGGAAAATGTTTAGGTACAGTGAAAGGGCATTACAGCTTAAATGTTTTGTTGAGCAGGCACATGGACAGGAGGCTTCTATTCAAACGTTAAAAAAAAAATTAGATTGAAAAGACATGGAGCAATATGCAGCATTGCTCTTTTCCAGTTAAAACTTTGCATTCATTCTTTATGATGTCATTTCTGCATTCCTCTAGCAGATGTTTGTTTATATACCAATTTGCTAAAATGCTGCTGTATTAAGTCATGTTATTGAGACTGTAACCTCTACCACTAACTTATATCCCCAAATCTCAGTACAACCAATGTTTTCTTAAACTTGTCTCATTTAAGCTATTGTTTAAAAGTAGCACTCTAATTACCAGACCAAATTACGCAATTAAAAATACAATGAATTATATTAAAGTCATGCAGCTCTTGATTCTAGATTCCAAGCAACATTTTTAACAAGGTACTTAAAAAAAAATATTTGTAAATGTTGAGAGCTGTGTATATTTTTCGCTAACATTGTGATTTATGAATATAGGGAATGACAAAAATTGAAGGTGTAAAAAGGCCTTTCCCTTTTCGTCCCAAATTGTATAGTGATTTCATTTAATTATCATGCAATGTCATAGATACACTCAGGTATTGATTGACAGCTTTGTGTGCTACATGGGGAATCCTGGAAATTAACAGAATCTAAAATCAGAGAAGCGACGTTTTAGCTGTGTTTTGTCTTTTAGAACGTTACTGCTAAGCTCAGATCAGCTTTGGCAAGAAAAAAACTTGTATTTTTCAGTACGTATTCAACATAGCCAGTTGCAGTCCAGATTTTATTGAAACCACCAAAAGCCTTTCTACTATCACAGATGGGAAAACTCAGTGATATGGAATTTATCCCACACTGAAGTCAGAATTAGATTGTGATAAGATATGATTGGGAGATTTGCCTGACGTAGCAGACATGTAAATAAATGATTTCAATAGAAGTAGCATAATTAACACAAAGAGAAGAATGAGAATGTTGAAGCAATATATCTAGCCAACGTGGTAGACTACTATAAGCTTCTATAAATGAAATGCAATGAATTATTATTTAGGCACTCTTCTTTATGCAATTAAGGATATTATAAATTGAAACCAAGACACCGGTTAGAAAGCATTTTTTAAAGATATTATACTACAATATTTAGGGACAAATTTTTTTCCATCTTGACAATTTTGAATGGTTAAGGAACTAACTCCTTAACTCCTTTTCCAGAAGTTTGAAAGCTTTAAAAATATAGCTGACACTGACTTTAAGTGAGGGCAATTCTTCCCATCCTTATATTGAACTACTAATATTACACTATCACACAGTTAACTGAGTTTAGCTATCTGGCAACATCAGGTACATAACGCAGGCTGAAAGCAAGTGGCATTGGTCTTACTATAACGATAAAATGATTCTGTCATATGCTTGATTAGTCATATGTGATGCTACCATATTAATGGCATGTTTCCTTGTTAACCAATATCATGTTGCCAAGCAAACAACAACAATAAAATCACAAGAAACATCCATGCAGTAGCAAAGTGGAATTAAGAAGTACGATACATCCCTTCCACCCCCAACCCTGTAAGTAAGCAAAGAAAGAATTCAGGGAATCTATTGAAAATCACAACATTATTTTAAAATGTAACATCACTAGTTGTAGTTGTATTAAGCTATTTTGAGTTTTAGCCGTTCTATTCATTTCAGAATAGGTTTTGGTTTGCTAGTATTATTTCCCATATTTTGATTGTGGAACTTCTGCAAAAAAAAATGCTGCACTCCATGCCTAAATAATGTAGCAGATTTGGTGGCACCTTGTGATGAATTTGTGCCTTTGGCTATAGTTTTATTACTTTGCATCATCTTGAGATGTACTATTCCCATAGAACCCAAATGCAGGGTAAAAAAGAAAATCCCCACTAGTACCTCACCCGAGGCAGATTGGGTAAATTTCAGGGACTTCTTGGCCATGTATACCTGTGGGAATCCCCAGCATTAAGTGGTAATCCCCGAGGATGGTATCTCTTTGGCATACCAAGAAGCCTAGTGGAAATCCCCAGTGACTCAAGAGCCTTAATCTGGGGGCATGATTACAAAACCAAAGGGATTTCCCCAGAGCAAAGGTATACCTTGAACTGTCTTAATGTTCCATTTGAAATCTTTTATATTCACTAAAGGTTCTATTTACATCATTATGCTATGGAGAAGTTAAAAATCGCACATGACCACCTTGTTTGATCCACTCTAGATGTTATAAGAAAATCAATAAAAAATGAAAGCAGTGTCACATAAAAATGCAACTCTCATTTCTTCTCTCCTGTTTAATAGTGAATTCAAATTACACATCCTAATGTTAATCAGGAGTTCCTCCTATGACTAAGAGTTGAGTTGAAGTTTGGATACATAAAAGAAAGACCCAAATTCCTCATGGAGCCAAACAGAAGGAACCCTCAGATATTTGGGTAGAATTGCTCTCTTATACTTGTGGCTTTGTTGATTCATTCTAGGATGTGGACAAATAGTTTCAGGTATGCCTGAAGATCTTTTGAAGTTTAAAAGTAGAATGAAAGATTATCTCTGAGAAATAACTGTGCTTTCAGTGTCTTGACTCATTAAATAATATCTATGATTTTGAAACATCTCTACAATTTTGGGGCAGAAAAAAGACCGTAGTAATTTATTTTATGTATTATTTCAGTTTATATGACTTTCTATATTGTTCTGGGTGGACTTGATTCCTTGTGTGGGACCAGGTTTTTAATGCAGGATCTTTATATTATGCTACTAAAATTAAACATCTTGATGACTTGAATGGTAATATTCACCTTTTATTGTCCACCACATCTTATAAATCTATTTATCGATCATTGTTATTACTCTAAAATACTGTATATTGGAATCCCCTTGATGGACAAGGAGAAAAGTGCTGCCTAAAGAACAATCAGGTAAAAGGGGAAACAAAGAAACTTTAGAAGGATCTGCTCTACCACATCAGACTGTTAAAAAATGACAGTATGAAACTTGTATTATCAAACTTGTAAAATTCTATTAATGCAACTTGACAATAAAGCAGAATTAGCTCATATGGTTGTTTCCCTTCTGAATTACCTAGGTTTGCTGACACATTTAGATTTAAGAAACCCATAAAGTTCAAATTATTATAATCGCAACATCTTTTTCCCCAATTTCTACAGATAAAATTAAAATTCGATTAGGGTTGATCATGTGTTTAGACATAATACTATTTTCTATTTATGCAACAAGAAAGGATTACATCTCAGAAATCTCCACCACAGAACCTAGATCTATTCCACAATAGTTGCATTTCTTTCAAAGCTTGCATGCATACTGTTGTTCTTTATTGCTATATGAAAAAAAAACATTGTTCTGCATATTTCTAAATTTTAATATATTTTGCTAACTGCATTCTCCTTTAAAGTGTTGCTATTTTTACATGTTTTATTATTCAAAAAGAAAATATAGAAAAAAGAAAAAAATGTACTGATATACAAGCAAAAAAGGAGAAAAATAAAAATCAGTAAAAACCTTTACTAAGAAACTACTTTGTTACAAATTATACTCTTCTCATTTACTATCTCCTGTTGTAGTTAATACGTTTATAAGCTTTAGGAATAGTTCCTGATTTCTTTTTAAGACATTTTATGTATTTTTTTTTGTTTAGAAACTTTAGTCTAAGTATCTAAGCTTTCTTTGCTGCATGTGATATATAAGAGAGCCATTCTTGCTCAAATTTAAATTTTGTGGTATTTTAAGACCATTGTTAGTTAAAAACTGAAAGTATTGATACTGTATATTTTAAACCAATTTTTTCTATCTGGTATCCTTCTGATGTGATGGAACTTCAGCTTCAAATTCTTCAGCTAAGAATTTTCAGTCAGATCCTATGTGGACAGAGGTAACCCACATGGACTTTTCGTGGTAAGAAGGGACAAATAACTATTGATACTGCAAGTAACTGTACTGACTTTATTTTTATCTGGCTAATTAATTTTCTTGCAGGTGAGATGAATTGCTTTATGTTTCACAATATGTTCTAGCAACTGTGTATGTTGTAGCAACAAGAAAATTAGCCTTAAACAGGAAGCAAATAATATGGTGAAAACCAGAAGAGGTACAGTTAGATATCACCAATATAACACAATACCTTCCGGTGACTTAACAATGATGAATGCTAAGTGAAATTTGAAAAGGGATGTTCTTCTCCAATCAGTATCTGCTAGGTACTTTCAAGAGATCTGAGGCACCTTGTGGTGGTGGGGAAATATCAAGAGTACTAGAAGTTCTAAGGTATCAAAATAAAGCCCTTCCTGATAGTTATCAGAGGTAGACCAGCAGGCTAAAATTATAAAACTATTTTCCCAATCATCTTTAATTGTATTTCAATTTAATGTTGTTTTGATTTTAAATTACTGCATTGCTGAATTTTCATACATGTAGACAAACAGGCTTTATTATACGATCAAGGATTCAATACCTGACCATGAGGAAAACTTAATTAGTATAAGGCTGCTGGAAACCTTAATCTAACTAGGACATCTTTCCCAATAACAGCAAATATAAATGTGGACTTGGAATACCTAATTATGGGACAGTTACTCAACACATGTTCAGATGCACTTTAATCATCAGATTCCTATTTTTAGAGCTGAATTATGAAACGAGAAAAAAAAACACTATGCTGGTTTTGTTGAAGACTGAGTTATTAGTACGGATGTTATATCTACACAGCCTAACAAATAGAATATTATGTTATTGTTCTCATAATATTTTCCCAATGTGTAAGATACTTTACAGGAGCCCAAAAAGTTTTAGAGTATGAAGGGGAAAGGAAAATAACCTTTAAAAAACTGCATTCAGGAAAACCTGTCACTGTTTTTTTTAAAAAAACAACAGGAATACAGTATGTTCACTTCTTTCCTCTGAAGTTTCATGTTCTGCTAGAAGTAAATTAAAAAGAAAGAAAGAACCAGCAGATTTCTGAAAATACTAGCTCTCATTAAAGAGGTAGCATAATTAATACATCACAACATGTTTCTACCTTTTCATATGATATTTCGTATAAAATAAACTGAAAATGAAAGTGCTTGTAACAGGCCCACTGAATCTTTCTACTTCTATTAGCGTATCAGTCTGCCATCATATCTAGATGAATAGCAAAGATATCTGCTTAAAAGAACACCACGCTTTCTTTTGTCAGAAATTCATTACTTTTTATTAGGGTCATTGCTTGAAAACTTCAAAAACACCATATGGACCTAATTGTGGTTTATTTTGGCAAAAAGGAAGACACTGTAGAACAATTGAGGCATTACATTCTACAATTCCATTACTTTCATCCCTCTCCGTTTTATTACTGTGTCATTAAAGGCAACTTGAGTGAGCAAAGAATTATAGTGTCATGTGTACAGGCTAGTAGATTAATAACAAAACACACTCAAGTTTAAAGGTATCTAACAGCTGTTTTCATTATTTTGTGTAAATACGCTTGAAGCACAGCTATCTGATTAGTGGATGGAGTGCTCTTCTCTGTCACATGCCATGGGCACTGCTATGTGCAAGTAATCAAAGTGCTCGGAAAATGAGTTTACATTGTTCACTGCTGAAATACACAAATGTCAGAAAGTGACTGTGCATCAAAGCTTAGGCAAATCATCTGCTGCAAACAAACAGATCCCAATGCCCATTTCAGCTTTAAACATTCCACTGTAGCACAATGACTGAACAGGACTTATTGCAAGCCAAAATGAAGTGATGCTTGAAGAATAATAAGTTGCTGGGGTAGGTATGGATAAATGACTACGTAGCTGGGCTACTTTCGGCAGGCAGAAGTAGTATTATTTTGAGCAGGTCCCACTGGGTACCCCTGGGTGAGAAGACAAGTGGGGTGGAACCAATTTCTACCTCATAATCTTTGTTTTCTAGGTGTTTTCTAATGGTTTATGGTTGGTTTATGGTTTATTAAATTTATATACCGCACCCTTTCCCAAAAGGGACTCGGGGCGGTGCACAGGCAATTTAAAAACATATATAAACATAACAATATACAAAATATAAAACCAAATTAAATTAATATCCTTGTGCTAAAAAAATTAAATATGTTAAAACAATATCCCTAAAACCAATTTAAAACAATTTAACTGCAGACTGTGGGCTAGGTGATGTAAGTTAATAAAGAGATAGCTGCAAGTTTCTTCCACATTCTCACCGAAGTAGCTGACAACCAGTAAGAGTATAGAGGACTGGTTTCCTAAAAAGAGAGGCAAATAACTTTCTTCTTGGGCTCAAAACACTGCCGAATAAATCAATAGGAATAATTTACATCCCATTAACTAATAGCATAAAAGACATCAGAGATATAAGGCATCTGAGCAAGAGCAAGCTTTGATGAAAATCTCCTTCAGTACAAGAGAAGGAGGGTTTGTTCTATCAGGGCATGATTTATTTTCCACCATTGTCAACTGAAATAATTGGAATTATCCTACATTTCATGTAACTGGGTGGGCCATGAGAACAACAAACATGGCCTGTATAAAATCACTCCAAAGCATCTTCCTAAGTTTGGCCCCCAAACAGAGCTGTATGTTCCTAATATATACTCATTTTTCCACACCAATAAAAAATAATCCTTAGAATAATCCTTAAAATAAACAATCCTAATTTTTATAGACTGTGGCTGTAACACAAATACATTAATAACTTGTTGAAATTTAGCACAAATTTTAAAAAGAGTGCAGAAGATATAAACTGTAAAATACAAATATAAAAATATAATTAAAACATCAAGGAAGATATTGTAGTATCAACCGAGGATGGTAATAATAAAAACGTAGAATCAGAGGGAATCAGTGCTTAGTTTAGTTCAAACTATAATGGAACAACTAACAAATATTTCTGACTAACTTAAATGGAAAAATGACATCTATAACATTCCCATCACCACTGCAAATCTAGGAATCTCACAGAAGCTTAGGGACTTGCCCTTTTCAGGCATATTGTATACAGGTCTACAAAGATCACAATACACACACACACAAAGGAATGATGAAGAAAAATGTACAGAAAAACGTCATTGTGCAACAAACATGAAAAAGGGGTCCATTGTAGTAAAGAAAAAGGCTAGTTCAGGAACTTGAAAGGTAAACAGTTTTCTGAAAATTAAAGAGGCAATTAGAGCTCCTGTCTCAGAAAAAAGGCCAGTCTATGTACTGTGCTTTTGTCAATATAAGGCATACCATATCTATTTAATGTTCTCTGTAAAACTGTAGCACAAAAGGCTGTACAAGGATTGTGGATCATCAAGAAGCCTGCCATAGAATAGAATAGAATAGAATAGAATAGAATAGAATAGAATAGAATAGAATAGAATTCTTTATTGGCCAAGTGTGATTGGACACACAAGGAATTTGTCTTTGGTGCATATGCTCTCAGTGCACATAAAAAGACAAGATACATTTGCCAAGAATCATAAGGTACAACATTTAATGATAGCCAATGGGTTCAAATAAGCAATCAGGAAGCAATCAATATCAATATAAATCGTTAGGATACAAACGGTAAAGTTACAGTCCTGCAGCAATCTGTACAACTCCCTCACGATAAAGAAATAAAATTGTTAAACTGCTAAGAGCAAAGTTCCTTAGGTGATACCTTCCATCAGATGTTTAGATATCTATGCTGCTTAGAAAAAACATAGGCCATACGTACATCATCACCTAATATATTTGTAGGAATGTTATTAGCTAGGAAATGCTATTCTAGAACATTAGTATAAAGCTTTTCCTACATGAGTGAAAGAAGGAAATTTACTGTTGGAGGGCAGACTTTAGAAGACCAAAGACATAAATCGCCTTTTAGGAGTTCCCAGAGGGTTAATAGTCAGTTTCTTCTAGTGATTAAGGCACCAGGCTAGAAACCAAGAGACTGGGTGTTTCAGTAATTCTGCCTTTGACGTGAAAGCCAGTTGAGTGACTTTGGAGCAGTCACACTCTCTCAGTCCAACCCACCTCACAGGGTTGTTGTTCTGGAGAAAACAGGAGGAGGCACTGAGTTATTAATAAAAATATAAAAGGGGAGAGTAAAGAATAAAATTAAAACAAAAATTGCAGGAACCGAAGTTTATGGAACCGTAAGAACTAAGAGCTGTCCTGTGACAAATTTATTTGGATTGGAATTCGTGACATTTCATGAAATGGACTCTCATAAAACTATCTAAAGTCCAGACCTAAAGTCCTAAAAGTATAAACATTTATATAAATAACTGGTGAGACTTACAATCATCACAATCTTACTATATAGGTGTGAGTGTTGTGTATACACCCTTCCTTCCTTCCTTCCTTCCTTCCTTCCTTCCTTCCTTCCTTCCTTCCTTCCTTCCTTCCTTCCTTCCTTTTCACTTTCCAATATTACATCATTTCTAAGCAGAATTCAATAATATTTGATTAACTGATTTACTGATTGTGTTTAAGTCAGTGTCAACACTTAACATCTACAGGGACAGATTTTTTCCATGGCAATTTAGTATAACATGGTCTTGCAGGTTTTCCAACAATATAATCTTGGCCACTGAAACTGATGTTGATACCACTTTTTTTTGACTAAATCAATATTTGATTGGATGGCCATTATTCCTACAAAATTTGGCATATGTAGAGATTTATTTGCAAACTAATTGTAGTAGCACCATCCTACTTATGTTGGGCAGCTACATCCAGAATTATAGAAAAGTCTGCCTATAAAAATACAGATATTGGGGTCTGTTCACTTCTGCCCTAGAAGTATTGAGCAACAGGAAAGATGGGAAGTAATTTTTGTAAGTTGCCATTCGTTTGAAGTAAATCTTAATAGGTATAGTGGGTGTTTACAACAGCAGATAGCTTGCTCAAGAGTCTTCTTGTTAAGCTAACTTGTTGTTTTGTTGTTATATTTTCAATGTAAATATTCATTTTCATTGTTACTGATTGAAAACTACAGGAAGAAAACCAGCTAATGCACAAATACTGCTTGTCTTCACCTCAAAAAGAGCAAGATTTCCCCACACACAAACATACCCACACACCCACACACAAGAGTTTAATTTCCATCTGGGAACCAAAATAAGGTTAATATTTTCAAAAGCTCTCATTCTTATCACCTATGTCCACGTTTCAGAAAAGTACATTTCACTATGCTTACAGTAACTCAACTTTCTTTTTCAAAATTCAGTTGTCAGCAATGAGGAAAAAATGCCACCCACAGAGATTTTAAAGTTTAAATGGTTGCCAGATAACTATCCATGCTGATATCTCAGAAAGGGCAAAGCAAATGGTGAATTAGAGATAAGTAGTAATTAAGGTAGAAACAGTAAAGCAACAAAAATTATATTTTTAATCTGTGACCATGATTATGGATAGCATCCCTAACCCCAAAATGCTGTTATGTTGGGATTTTTTTTAAAACAGAAGTTCAAAAATGACTTCTGAGCTTGGACGAAAAAGCTCATGGTGGGTTACATTAAACATTAAAAAAGCAAACATACACAAATCCTCAAACTGCAGCAGAATTAAATTAAAATTCTGAACCATATCCCTCAACCAATGGATCCAAAAGCTTAAAGTAGAAGGCTAAAAATGAAATGACTTCTCATAGCACTACATATAACTATTATTAAATAAGAAAAAAGCTCATTTCATTAATCAGACTCACTAACTAGAACAACTGTCCCTGAATATGTAAAGATATGAATTCCAAGAATTGTCAGCAAGAGTCGGGCTGATTGGAAATTCTGGAAGTCAAAAAGGAAAAATCTTTATGAGGCCAGATTGCTGAAAGCTACCAGGACTACAGCAGGGGTCTCAAACTCACAGGCCATGGGTTAGATGCATCATGTGCTTCCCCGCCCTGCCCAGTTTAGTGAAAGGGAGAAAAGTTCTGAGATGCTGTCATGACACGAGTTTGACACCCCTGGACTACAGGTAGCCCTTGCCATACAACAATTCATTTAGTGACTATCCAATGTTGCAACAATACTGAAAATAGTGATTTATGACCGTTTTTCACACTTATGGGTACTGCTGCTTTCCCAAGGTCACGTGATCAAAATCAGATGCTTGGCAACTGGTTCATATTTATGCAGTGTCCTGGGGCCATGTGATCATACTTTGTGACTTTCTAGCTACCAGTTCTCTGAACTACTCAAAGTTTTCGCTACCAGTTCTCCAGAACCTGTCAGAACCTGCTGGATTTCACCCCTGGAGCAACCTATGAAAGAGAGACTTAGAGATGAGTTTACACAGTCCAGAGATGGTATACGAAAAATAAACCATCCCTAGATGGTTCCGCCCCAGGCGCCTGATGGACCCAGAGAGGTTCCAGACGGAGCTTGGGCAATTACCTGTGACCCTGACCCGCGCCCCGATCGAGGACCTAGTGGCTGCATGGAACACCGCGGCCACTGGAGCCTTGGATCGGGTCGCGCCCTTGCGGCCTCTCTTGCGGCGAAGAGTCACCTGGGCTCCTTGGTTTACCGAGGAGCTGAGGGAGATGAAACGCCACAAGAGGCACCTAGAGAGTAGATGGAGATCTACACGCTCTGAATCTGACCGAACACAGGTGAGAGCCCATTTACGGACTTACATTGTGGCAATGAGAGTGACCAAGCATCAATACTGTGCCACTCTTATCGCATCCGCAGAGAACCGCCCTGCCGCCCTGTTTGGGGTGACCCGCTCCCTCCTTCAACAGAGGCCGCGGGAAGCCCCTCTGCAGGGTCGAGCAGAGGAATTTGGTGTTTATCTGCAGGATAAAATCGCTCAGATTCGGAGCGAGCTGATCTCCACCGAGAGTGGCCTAGAGGGATTGTCGGAAGCAGGTCTTGAGATACCATTCTGGGAGGAGTTTGACTCTGTTGCTTCCGAAGATATGGACAGGTTACGTGGGCGACTGAGAGCCACCACATGTTTATTGGACCCGTGTCCCTCCTGGCTTGTACTGGCATCCTGGGAGGTGACATGAGGCTGGCTCCAGGAGTTAGTCAACGCTTCTCTGAGTGAGGGGTTCTTGCCGGCCTCCCTTAAAGAGGCGATGGTGAGACCCCTCCTCAAGAAGCCTTCCCTGGACCCAGCTTTGTTGGAAAACTATCGTCCAGTCTCCAACCTTCATTTTCTATCGAAGGTTGTTGAGAGTGTGGTGGCACAACAGTTTCCCCGTCACCTGGAGGAAGTTGATTATCTGGACCCGCGCCAGTCCGGCTTCCGGCCCGGGCACAGCACTGAGACGGCATTGGTCACGTTGGTGGATGATCTCTGGAGGGCCATAGATGGGGGTTGTTCCTCCATCCTGGTCCTGTTAGATCTCTCGGCGGCTTTTGATACCATTGACCATGGTATCCTATTGCATCGGCTGGAGGGGTTGGGGGTGAGGGGCACTGTTTTACGGTGGTTCTCCTCCTACCTCTCCGGCCGATCGCAATTTGTGTTGGCAGGGGGGCAGAGGTCGACCTCTAGACCCCTCACTTGTGGGGTGCCTCAGGGGTCGGTCCTCTCGCCGCTCCTGTTCAACGCATACATGAAGCCGCTGGGTGAGATCATCTGTGGTTTTGGGGTAGAGTATCACATCTATGCTGATGACACGCAGCTGTACTTTCTACCCCAAACCACCCCAACGATGCCGTTGAAGTGATGTCCCGATGTCTGGAGGCTGTACGGATCTGGATGGGAAGCAACAGACTCAAACTCAACCCGTCCAAGACCGAGTGGCTGTGGTTTCCGACGTCCCGGTTTAACCAGTTGATTCCATCACTGGCCATAGGGGGCGAACATCTAGCCCCCGTGGATCGGGCACGCAACCTAGGTGTCCTCCTGGATACCCGGCTGTCTATGCAAGATCATGTGACAGCCGTGGCCAGGGGGGCTTTCCACCAGGTACGCCTGGTGCGGCAGTTGCGTCCCTTATTGGACCGGGACGCCCTTCGCACAGTCACTCATGCGCTTGTGACATCCCGGCTAGACTACTGTAATGCTCTCTACATGGGGCTCCCCTTGGCGTGCACCCGAAGACTGCAGCTGGTCCAGAATGCGGCCGCGCGGGCGATCTTGGGAACGTCTAGATATTCCCATGTAACACCGCTCCTGCGCGAGCTGCGCTGATTACCTGTGGTCTTTAGGGTGCACTTCAAGGTGTTGATTACCATCTTTAAAACGCTCCATGGCACGGGACCAAGCTACCTGCGAGACCGCATTCTACCTCATACATCCCTGCGGACGATTCGCTCCCACAGAGAGGGACTTCTCCGGGTGCCGTCCATCAGGCAATGCCAGCGGGCGACGCCCAGGGGAAGGGCCTTCTCTGTGGTGGGCCCAACCCTCTGGAACGACCTACCCCCCGACCTCAGAACAACCACGGACCTCCGCACCTTCCGCCAGAAATTAAAGACACTTTTGTTCCATCAGGCCGGTTTGGCCTAAGTTATTTACCTAGCCTTCAGTCTGTATTATAAATTGTTTTAATTGGGTTTTTAAATGGATTATGTTTTAACTTTCTAAATTTTAGCACAGGGATAACCTATTTAATTCGATTTTAATTATTTATATTTTGTACTGTTTGTTTTAACTTCCTGTGCACCTCCCCGGGTCCCTTCGGGGAGAGGGTGCGGTTATATAAATTTAATAATAAATAAATAAATAAATAAAATTCAAAACATCCCTGCCTGGATTGTGTTTAGTATAAGATGGGACAGAAAAATGTGGACAGATTTTGTTAATATATCCTACAGTAATGAAACAGAATCCCTGATATTTATTGAGGTATCTGCTTCTTAAACTAGGCTCTCCTGAAGGGCTAACACCCTCTGCACGCCACCATCTTTAGATTCATCTGGCATGTATTGAAGGGATTCTTGCCAAGAGCGAGCTCCTCAAGCATCCAACGTGAATCAATAACAAAGGGAACTTTTTAATATAGTATATAAATTCCACGTTGTTGAAGTAGTTATCAAACCATCAGGACTTTTCTTTTTGTTCCAAACTGAGAGTAATGTGAAAATCAAGAATTAACCACTTTAAAGTGAGATAACAGTGGTTGCGGGCTTTCTGCCATAAATTTCGCCCTTGGTGGCATCTTACATCTGAGACTTGGAAAATATGAGCTCTAATACCGAGAAAGGTAAAAAGTTAGTACAGCCCGGAGTGAAAAATAAGTTTGCATCATCTGTCATTGCAGCTTCCTGCCAACAGGGTCATTCCCCATTAAATTACCACTTGTCAATGTTTAAAATACTGATTGATAAATGACCGTGCCAAAACTGATATCACAACAGCTTTTCTTTTCAAATATTCTTGGTTACCACATTCTGCTACTTCAAGAAGCAGACAGAGGAAGAATGATGTAGTCCTCCACCCCCTCAACTATTTCTCTGAACCTCAATTTAAATCAGATACATAAGTAACAGGTACTGCATAATGATTGGTCCTGGTATATATTATATTCTAGTCATTCCTGCCAAAATAAGCCTACTGGCAAATTAGCAATAAGGGCAGATCCAAGTCTCCGATTTTACCAAATGCTAGTAATCTGTTTTATCAATATAAACTGCATTTTAATGAGAAAAAAAAATCTTTTCTTCAGTACACTTAACTTTTTAATGCCTCAGAGGACAATTATTCGTTCATGCTGTAGAACAAGAATGTTTTACAAGACCTTAACTCTCAAGAGAATTTTTTTCTGTAAATACAAAATGTAACTTTTATGGGATTCCACTATATGCAACATGACAAGAACACAACTAATAAAATTAAATAGGCTGCATGCAGAATCCAACTGCGCTATATAGTACAGAACTAAAGAACAGCTCTAGTTAGATCTCATTTGAATGACTAAAGTTGGTTAAAGAAAAGAGATAAAAGCTATTATTTTGGCCGAACTGGTAAAAAAGAAAAAAAGGCTTCTTTCCCTAAGATCTTATAGACTCAGTAGGTGGCAACAACTGGCTGGCCTTCTTTTGGGCTAAGCAGCCTGATAGGTTCATAGATGAGAAACCTCCAGGGCACAAATGTCTATAGGGACATTTACAACAAGCCAACATTTTGTCAAAGCCACAGAACTTGTGTTGAAAGCTCTGTCTCTTACATACATGCACAATGTCACAAGACACATGCAAAAGGACCCTAGGTTTGTGTTATACACACATTTTGACTGCATCCCAGAAACAGACAATGACAATCCTTTCCTTACTGTTGCAAGGAAAGTATATGATGAGGGCATCTGCAAGTGGTCCCTAGCAATCGTGCATGATATGAAGGAGACGGGACTTCTTTTAAAGGAATAACAACAAATCATGGTACTATAAGTAGTCCTCATTTTTGCGACCACAACTGAGACCGGCAATTTGGGCCAATAAATGAAGCAGCTGCTGAATGAAACCATGATTGTGTTTATGATCTTTGCTTTGCTTTAGAGATCTGCAATGGTCCTAAATGTGAGGATTGGTTGTAAAGTTACTTTTCCATCATGGTTGTAACTGCAAATGGTTGCTAAATAAGGCAGCTGCTAAACAAGGATCACCTGTATAAATAGTTGAGGAGAGGAGCATGAACTTGCAATGGTGCTGCCTCAGAAAGCAGTGTGAGATACATGGAAGACACAACAGAGGAGACAGGAGCTGGCATGGTCTTCAGAACTGTACTGTCAGACAAATTCATTTCATGATTTTCATGATAGAGGATGTCCTTATTTTCACGACATCATTGATCTCTCTACATTTTCTCTTGTATAAAGATGTTCAGTTTGTCAACGGCATTATACGCCAAGACGCTTGGATTTTCCTACATTATATGTGGGAAGTTCCCCAAAAATGTTACATCATGTGCAGATCACAGGTTGATCTACCGCTTCAATTAAGACAGTTGCTCTCCAAATGCTTTTCACTACTCAGAAGTAGGATGTTCTTACATCATATAAAACTGAAGTTCACTTTCTCAGTTATCTCTTTTATTATCACTTCAGGAGGGGGGGACTATTTGTAGCATTTTGCAGTATCAAAAAGAAGCACATTTGAAAATTTTATTTTGTCCTTTCAGTATTTTAGAATCTAAAGCACACATTACATAGAAAACTAACAAGTTATACAGATGAAAGGAGTTTTCATTATCTTTACCCCTAGTCCTCCCATCTGTTCCTTTTTATCTGTTATTTGTGCTGTCATGGTTTTAAATGATCTCGGACATAAGATTTAACTGTTAAGGAACTGATAGGAGAAGGAAGGGTGTTGTTTCCTCTTTTGACAGATGTCCATGTAAAACAGAGCTACTTGCTCTTGGGCAGGGGTCTGCAAAGTTGGCTCTTTTAAGACTGGTGGACATCAACTCCCAGAATTCCCCAGCCAGCTATGCTGGCAGGGGAACTCTGGGAGTTGAAGTCCACCAGTCTTAAAAGAGCCAACTTTGCAGACCCCTGCTCTAGGGGGATGGCATGGTGATAGCTGAGGAGGCAAATCGCCACAGATGTCAGCTAACCACTGGATAAAATCTTGAGGCATTCTTTTATGGCCCTAGCAGCCTTTGAAAATCACGTCAGACTGGGGTATGCTTCTGACAATACTTGCTGTTAAATGTTGATTGTGCCATCCAAAATTTTGTAGCTTGTCACCCTTGATCATCTTTGGGCTAAATGCAACAAAAATTCAGGATTGTCTAGAGTAGTTAAAGTTTTGTAATTTTGTTAAAGAGTTGTAATTTTGTTAAAATTACAAAACTAAATGGCAAAACAAAATTTATTTTCATAACGGGCAACCCTAGCCTTCATTTTACAAAATGCCAAACAGACAGCTGAACTGTGAGGGTGAAATGTGGGGTGGAAAAAAAACACCAAAGACTTATGAAGTCTGCTGGTATCTACAAGTTTATCTTCAAGATATATGACAACTGCCAATTTAAAGTGTTAACCACCTGTCCTTGACTCTTCAGAAAATTGTATCAGCAAAAACATACTGATAACCCACATTTTCCATTTACTTCTTCAGTAGTCCTTGCTTAATGACTCTAATGGGAACTAGAAATTTCTATCCTTAAGCAAAGCAATTGTTAGATGAAACATCATGTGACTGTACTAATTAGCAATGGCAGTTCCAGTAGTGCTTGTGGTCATTAGGCAAAAAGCATGCCATCCTTAGATTGGGAACTCACACTTCTTTTGCTGGCTCTATCTTGTTGCCTCTTCCTGGTGCGGCTCTAGCAGGTTCCCTTTGACAGATGGGGCTCCACTGCCCTGCTGCACTCACCTCCACTTCACCTCTCCTACCCACATATCTGCCCCCCCCCATCTCTGCTCTTTTGGCTGCCCTGCTCTCCACCCCTCTGCCACCTCCAGCTGCCCCTTTGCAATTTTCTTTCTTTCTTTCTTTTATTTATTTATTTATTGGACTTCTAGACTGCCCCCTTCTACTGCTGAGAAGGGCACAGCCCAGGCAGCTACTGACCTTTCACAAGGCCTCTGTGAGGTGTCACACACGCATCACAAAAGCCTCATGAAGCATTATGGAGGCCTTGCAGAGACCTCAGAAGACATTGTGGTCATGAGGTGTTGCAAAGGGGCGGCAGCTGCCTTGGGTAGGTGTGCCACATCAGCAGCAGAAGGTAGAAGACAGTGATGGTCAGCTGGGGGTGGCAGGGTAGGTGGCAAAAGAGTGCAGGTTGGCCAAAAATAGGTGTGTGTGTGGGGGGGGGGAGATACTGTAGGTGGACAGAGTTGAAGTACACATTATGATTGTAAATGTTGTTTGCCAGGTTGTTTTTTCCCCAAGCATGAATCTCACAGATTTCTCTTTAGCGAAATTGATTAAGATGGCAGGAGCAGTGGGACAAAATTTCTAACAAGTGAATTATTTCCCAACAGCCCTTTGGGAATTGCAGAAACAAAGTTTAGAGCCACTATCTTTTAGGGTATGATAGGGTGGAGATGTCTTGAATCTTTTTCTCACGAGCTTATGGTGCACCAGCAAGGGGACGGTATTTTGCACTTGTTATGAGGAATCTGTAGTTGGTAGTTTACAGCAGTAGTTTAACCTTTTTGAAAGAATCACCCCCTTGAACCATTGAGGAAGTTATTATCGCCCCCGTTCCCCAAACATAACCTCTCAATCACAACACAGGGAAATAATTCTTCAATTTATGCAAATTTTTTTGTTTTCTTTAAAATTGTCATCAGGACATATCGATGCAAATAATTTATTTCAAGTCTTTTTCCCATATCTCAACTGTGTGAAAAATTCTGACGCCACCCATCACTTTACTCCCAAACTTTGTGATACATGGCTAAACAATGCCAGCTGTCGACCCCCAGGGGGAGAGCCTTCTCTGTGGCACCTCCCGCCCTCTGGAATGACCTACCCCCTGGACTAAGGACGATCTCAGACCTACATCTCTTCGTTTGAGCCCTGAAGATGCATTTATTCTGCGCTGCCGGCCTGTCATAGTTTTTAAAGGTAGTTTTTAAAGGGATTTTATAGTGATTTTAGTATGGGGTTTAAAAATGTAGGCCATTTATTTAATATCTTTTTAACATATTGTTTTACATTTTGTACCATTTATTTTATTGTGGCTGTACACCGCCCTGAGTCCCCAAAGGGAGAAGGGCGGTATATAAATCAAATAAACTATAACTATAACTACATGTATTTCATTATTATATGGTAAAATGAGCGTTTCTCCGATAGTGTGAGGTTTGCCACATTTTGCTATCAACAAAGATACTTCATAGAAACAAATGTGCCCCTTGTCGGCGTTGAGTGACAATTTTCCAAATAACTTCTCAGACCCTCTAACTTGGCCTTTAAGGTTTGGAAAAATAATGTCGGTTTGTCAGCTTTATCCGAATGAATTCTTACCAAATGGTCTTTCACTCGGGAAGGCTTCATCGCTTCCCTTGAAAATGTTTTCTCACAAAGAAGACAAAATGGAAGCTGTACATTGGAAGGAGATGGAATGAATCCCAATTTTAGGTATTCCGTCGAATATTGGCGACACTTCCTCTTCTTGGCCATGTTGAGAAGTCTTCGAAATGAAAGGCACTCACTGCAAATTAAATTTTCGACTGCACTGGAACACTATAAAACATACGTGGACGTTGATAAACTTAGTTTCAACAGTTACGTTGACATTACAGCTAACATCACAGGGGACAGCCACTCAGTATGCGATGTTTCGAAAGAAGCGCTCACCCCTCCATCACTGCCCATTCTGGCCAATGACGCGCCACTGTATGGGTAGAGTGATAGAGGCTGCTGCGCACTGCACATGAAGATGAGCGATGCATATTCACATATGTATGGCGTTCTGTACTGAAGCTAGCTGGAGGAACATTTTAAAACATAGTTCAATCCACTAACAGCGAGCAATCTGATGTTTTTGTACAACAGATATGCAGAGGTTCACTGTACGAAAAAAGTCTCAAAAGTGTCCCCAAAACTTCTCGCTCTATCGCCCCCATATCGCCTCCCCTTCCATTCCTTCACCCCCGTGTCGCCCCTTTTCATTCCATCCCCCTCCCCCTGAAAAATGAAATCGTCCCCTGGGGGGCAATATCACCCAGGTTAAGAGGCACTGGTTTACACAATGGCTGCTTGAATCTTTGTCTCGCCGAGAACCTACTCTTCCCTGAAGAGTATTTTCAATGGGAAAGTTTATTTATTTCTTTTCTTTGACTTTTCCTGTTTTAGTTATATATTACAATGTTAACATAGCTATTTAAGGTGCATTTGCATCTTCATGATTGCTGTTCTGATTATTTGTATTAGAACCTTTTAATGTTTTAGTTATTTTTATTTTATCAGTTGATCAGAGAAATAAGACTAACCGGAAACTGAAGGGAACAATTATGTGCAGTTGTTATTAACAGTCAAACACATACCAAAAATCAAAGACACTGCTATTTACTCTGAAAGAAGATACTGTACACATACACATTATACCTAGAAATTGGAGTATCTCTCCTCTAACTCTGACACAATTAACCTAGTCCTGTTTTCTTGTAAGATGCATTTGCTATCTTTGGTTAAGAAACACTATAAATAAATTCTTTTTTTAAACCTAAATTGCTACCTACTTGCTCTTGTGATATGTCCCAGTTCTAGATCAAGTATCCTGCATTAATATATCTTTATTTTATATCAGAATCACAACATTAACTTAAAATGAAGCTTACTTTTACAAATCTTACTTGCAAGCCTAAAAATAGTGCCTTCTCGTTTTCAATATAACTCTGCTGGATATAGAAATACAAATCATATTAAAGGACGTAACAACAAGTAAAAAGGAGGTCAAAGTAAGGAGGAAAAAAAAAAATCACCTTGGTTATTTTGTTCTCCAGCCCGCCCTCGACATCGCTGCAAACTTATGCATTTTTAAAAGACTGCAGGCATTCAAATGACTGTCACTCATGCAAATAATCACTTACTTACAGTGTATGAGTTTGGTTTGGATAAAGCAAATTACCATTTGAAAATAACTTCAAAAACACTCTGGGCAAAAAGCTTGCTTTATGAATCTAAGTTTGGCCCTGATATTTCTTAACCTTTTTCTCTCCATTTCCATTCAGCTTGCTTTTGCTAGAGTAACACAGACTAAATTAATAAACTGCATTCAATTGCCATAGGTGCATTCAACATTTATTTAACAGAAGATCTTATTAGAAAAATAAATAGCGGCAACTGTAACTAAAAACTGAAACTAAAATGCATAACTTCATGCATGGATTGCTCTGTTAGTGTTTATTACAAGCAGTAAATAGTTTGTGTTTATACACACACACACACACATACACACACACACAATATATAAAATAAATCAGAAGGTATGCCACAATTAATTTTCAAATTTAATGAATGAAAACTTGTGTAAAATATATGCTTAAGAAATTGAATTTGTTTTTTTGAAACACAGTATTCCAAGTATTGTACAATGCAGTGGTGGGTTTCTGCAGGTTCGCACCTACTCGCGAGAACCGGTTGGTGAAATTTAGAGAACCGGTGAGAGGGGGTTCCACCGGCGTACCTGGAAGTAAATCTGGCCCACCGCTGCCAGTGACCCAACGGGAAGGAAAGGAAAGGAAGGAAAAAAGGAAGGAAGGAAGGAAGGAAGGAAGGAAGAAAGAAAGAAAGAAAGAAAGAAAGAAAGAAAGAAAGAAAGAAAGAAAGAAAGAAAGAAAGAAAGAAAGAAAGAAAGAAAGAAAGAAAGAAAGAAAGAAAGAAAGAAAGAAAGAAAGAAAGAAAGAAAGAAAGAAAGAAAGAAAGAAAGAAAGAAAGAAAGAAAGAAAGAAAGAAAGAAAGAAAGAAAGAATTTATCATCACAATTGAGTCCAAAATTTTGGTTGCTAAGCAAGAGCGTTGTTAAATGAGTTTCACCACATTTTAAAAGGTGGCCACTCCCACCTGTCACATGACTGCCAAGCCATGCCCACAAAATAGGTCACACCTACAGAGTAGGTTCTAAAAAATTTGAAACCCACCCCTGGTACAATGCCTATTTAACACAAAAAAACAAAAAAACAAAAAACAACAACACACTGGCATGAATTCAGCCAGGCCAATCTCTATGTATTTTCTTTTTAGATATCCTGCATATATAAATCTCAACAATTCTCTAGTGTAGCTGCTAAAATCTCGTATCTTTTTGTATAGTCTTCAAAATTATATAAGCAGCAAATTAACTCACCATACTTCCAACAGAGTCATTCCCAAACTAGTAACTGGTACATTAAAAGATGACTAATACTAAGTCATATTATTGGACCAGCAAACCAAACATTTGTTTATGCATTCTTCCATTAAAATAGACATCCCATTATTCAAATAAATTGTCTGGATAGTTTACTATAACAGTAGAAAGCATACATAAAAGAAACAGCACATAAAAAGGTTTTAAAAACATCAAATATATAAAAGCAGTATGAAAATTATAGACTCTCCCTGAATATTACAAATGACTTATATTTTAAAGCCTATAATAATAATAAAAAATTGCTGCAAGTATCAGAGAAGACATGAAAGTAGTTGGCAAGGTAAGATGTTGCCATATTGATGGAAGATGGGTTTTTCCTTCTCAAGGAATCCCCTACTGTTTCACAGGATGGGGTACATGGAAAAAAATGACCTCAAAATACAGATAGATTTGTGTAGGAGGCGCAAAGTAATCCTTAGGGTTGTGCAGTTCTCCCTTCCAGTAGCATTCCACAAAGAAACTGTTCAGTGTCACTAGATAATGTATTAATTAAATAATTTCACATTGCTAAGACTGTGTCTTGTATTTCCTGATTCTGGAAAGGTTTCTCCTCATCTTCTATTGGAGGTGATTTTTCAATCCTTCTTATTATTATTTATTATTATTTATTATTATTTATTTTTCGAATTTATACCCCGCCCTTCTCCATTGTTAGGACCCAGGGCGGCGCACAGGCATTATTAAAATCATACAAAAAACAATATACATTATTAAAAGCATATTAAATTAAATCCCGTGCTAAAAACCCCATTTTAAAACCTGAAGATTAAAATTTATAGATATAAGTCAGAAACGGGGGGCTATGCTAGGCCGGCTTGTTGAAATAGATATGTCTTAAGACGTTGGCGGAAGAGGCGGAGGTCCGAGATGGTGCGTAGGTCGGGGGGTAGGTTGTTCCAGAGGGCCAGGCCCGCCACAGAGAAGGCCCTTCCCCTGGAGGTCGCCAACCAGCATTGCCCAGCCGACGGTACCCGGAGAAGACTCTCTCTGTGGGAGCGGATCGGACGAAGGGATGTATGGGGCAGGAGACGGTCTCGTATATAGCTAGGCCCCAAGCCATGGAGCGATTTGAAGATGGTCGTCAACACCTTGAAGCGCACTCGAAAGGCCACAGGCAGCCAGTGCAGCTCGCGCAGGAGAGGTGTTATGTGGGCTTGCCTTGGGGCACCCATAATCACCCGCGCGGCCACATTCTAAACTAACTGTAGCCTTCGAGTGCATCTCAAGGGGAGCCCCATGTAGAGAGCGTTACAGTAATCCAGCCAAGATGTCATGAGCGCTTGAGTGACTGTGCGAAGGGCCCCCCGGTTCAGTAAGGGGCGCAACTGGCATATCAGGCATACCTGATAAAACGCCGTCCTGGCCACGGCTGCCACATGGTCCTCCATGGACAGCCGGAATCCAGGAGGACACCTAAGTTGCGTGCCCTCTCCACGGGGGCCAGTTGTTCGCCCCCAATGGCCAGTGTTGGACTTATCTGGCTGAACCGGGGTGCCAGAAACCACAGCCACTCGGTCTTGGACGGGTTGAGCTTGAGTTTGTTACTACCCATCCAGACCCGTACGGCCTCCAAACACTGGGACAGCACCTCCCAGCACCTTATAACTTTGGGTCTGAAAATTCTGTTTGGCAGTCCTCCAATTCTCACCTTGTCTTCTCCCAATCATACAGGGAGACAGAAAAGATTCACTGGAATACTGGTACTTTTTAAAACCATTTTCTAGCAGACTACCAGAGTCTGTAACAGCTTTGTTCCCTATGCCATCCGTCTGATAAACTCGCAGGATTCGTTTCCATTTCAGCCAGCAATGTGTAGGATGAATGTTGCAGAGCCTCTGCGGTTGTTCATAAGGGTGAACAACTGCAGTGGTGCTGCAAGATTTGTAGTTTCGGGACTTGTTAATAAATGCTAGGAGGCACTTATTGCGTAACTTCAAATTTTCGCTAAAGGAACGCTCGTAACCTGGGGATTACCTGTATTGTTTCTCCATGTCATATATTTGGGTATATGCATACTTTTGTATGTATGTATATATTTATTTAATCATGTTCATGTAGTGTATATTGGAGGTGGTGTCTCTTTGAGAATTCTATGCAACAAAATTTCATTTTAATATAAAGTTATTATAAGTCTAAGTCTAACAAAATAGGATGTTAGGCAGCAGAGAACAATCCTTAGCTATTGGAGATCTGAGAAAGCAACAATCTAACCAAATATGGCAGCACTCATTCATTCATATTCATTCATTCTCTCCCTCTCCCCCCACCCTCTCTCTCACACACAAGCAACACTGACAAAGTAGGAGTCCATCCATCTATACATACCAATTACACTACTGTCTTCTGAGAAATCAATGTTATGCAAAGGACCAAAAGTTCTCAAGAATTAGTAAGCCAAAAAACACCCCTCCTGAACATATGCAATGATAGGAAAGAAAGAAATATGACCAAACTTAATTTACGTAAACACCATTCACTGTACCTTTCAATACTTTTTGATCTCTGCTTCCATACACTGCACCAACTCTATTTAATCAATTGTCTAGTTCATTTCCTTCTTCTTTCTTAATTCACTCTTCTTTCATATATTCCTTCTATATTTATTCTCTCTACATATGACCAATCTACTTCATCACATTTTTATAGTCAATCAATGAATCAACTTTCATTGCTACCCACTTATTCCTGGCCTTATTTCCTCCTTTCCTGCACATTTCTTAAGTAATCCATTCAGTTCCCCTTATAGTTCTCCTTTTATACTCCACTTTCAGCTCCATATAACTTCATATAAACAAAAGCAGCTTTTATAAGCAACCAATTTTGCTTGTTTCGATATTCATTCTAACAACAGAGCATCTAATACCCATTACTTTTCTACCAGCATTTGAACCTTTGAAAATTTCCTCCATCCATTTTTATATCTTTTGTAAATATATTTTCTATCAAGATAAACAAATTCATTTCCTTAATACATACATACATATATACATACACTATTTAACATCCAATATTCAAATTCCCAGTTAACAACATGACATCATTTGTGTTCAAAAATACATATACATTCATATATCTAATCAACATATTTCAATATCACCATAAGCTTTTCTTAAACATTTTGCTATACATACATTAAACAATGAAGGGTCATTATATAACCTTCTTATAGTCTCTCATCAATGTAAACATTCAATAAGCGTTCCATTTATATCCATGCATGCTTTACTTTCTCCATTTATCATTCATACAGTATTCAGCAAACAACATTCTTCACACAAACCTTCCATAAATTAAGCCTATTCACTTACCATATGCTTTCTCTAAATCAACAAATATATAAAAACATGTCTTTTAATTTTTTTTCACAGAGAACTTGTAATTTTTCTTCAGCAGTCTTTCTATTTTCACTCTAATTTCTTTCCTTTTCCTCCCTTTCTATGATTGCTTGCTTACAAATTGCCCTGGCTTAATACTTTCTATAGTTTTTTAGTTGTCTCGAAAAATATTTTGGCATGAAATATATTACTTTGGTTACCATGATCATGATAGTGGTGAAATGAAGCGTAATAATACCTGAACCTATTGAGAAGAAAGGTACTAACCTGCTCACATCTGGGAACTTTATTGGAAAGTAAAGGACTTGGCATTTTGGCCTGATTAGCTTTTCCAGATGTTTAGGCCTGTGATCAGGCATCAATTTCATAAATTTCCCAATCGATGTTAGAAATGACTCCATATTGTAGGCAGAATTGAAAACCACAATGTCAGCAACCAAGCTAATAAGAGAGGGAGAAAATAAACAACAATCAATAATACATAGAACTCGTTTGGTGTAAAGCTGTTCTTTCACTAGGAATAAGGTAGGTTTGGGCCCATTTCCTAAGGATTGTCATAGTACAAAGCATGGATTTCCACTGCTGATGAGACTGGGAAACCAGGATTAGCACAAATAAAAAAGTCAACTAATAAAAAATGTTGATCTTGTATTTATGAATTATACACACATGAAGGTACTCCTGTAATTCAAATGGGGGGTGGGGGGGGGATGCTAATTTAGTGGCATTAAATTGACACGCAAAAACTGATGTGCATTCTATAAGGGACAAAAGATAACTGCTCTGGTATTTCTGCCCTACCCTGAATACTGATTACAATTTATATAACAGAAAAAAGGTACACCAATAAACTTGAAGTGTTCACATGCTAATTGTACTGCAAAAAAAATGTATTACAATATACAGATTGTATATTTACTTTTTAACATCTATGGATCTTTACATGAATTATTAACAAATTACTAATGGAGGAGATGGTTACCTCTAGTCCTGTACTTCAGCCATTCTTTTCTCCACTTACATATTTCTTTCCACACCAACAGCTTTTAATATATTGGCTTTTAAAAATAAAATAAAAATTGAATGGCTGGATAACTTAATGGTAACAGCATAGTATGACCCCCTAAAGCTTCACCTGTTTACCTCAAATATAAGAGTGACGTGAACTAAGACAGTCATACTGGTCTGGACATTGCCCAGATTAACAGGATCCCGACCAGTGGTGGGTTCCGGATCCCGTTGCAACTGGTACAGTTGCAACGGGGCTCGGTGTCCTCCACATGAATGTGCGTACCGCGTGCACACGCATGCAGCATGCACATGCCTCTTACCATCCAACGATGCCTCCGTGAGCCTCCACAACGCTCCAGCTGCTCGGTGGAGTTTAGCGCAGGCGCTGTATGCGCCGTGTGCGGAAGTGTCAAAGAGTTTAAAGACAGGTAAGGAACACAGGCAGGCGGGTGGGCCCTCCGGAGGACTGTACCGGAGCAGTACCCAATGCTCTGGGCAAGTTCCAGTATGCCCGTACTGGGGCTTACTGCCTGCAACCCACCACTGATCCAGACCAAATGCTGGGAAACTAGGACAAATTAACAAGTGGGCTATTGGAACTAACTATACATGGACAAGACAAGAGAACCCAGAGTTGATGGAATGCTAGTACAACAGTAGACCTAATGAGAGCATATATATGAAAGGTATGAGGGAACCATGGATGGCAATAGAAGGAAATATTTACAGCTCAGGGTTGAACTGTGGGTGATAGGGTGTCAAATTTTTGAACTTTCAATTTCCAAACATTAAAAAAGTTCAAAAGTTGTGACATGCCTTGGAGATTGTAAAGATATTTCAAACAATTTCATTGTAATTTTAGTACAATGACAATAAAGATTATTATTATATTTTGGTTACTTCAATATAATTTGGATGAGCTAGGTAAGTAACTACATAAATATAACTTTTTAACATTTTGTTTGCTTCATGTGGGGTCCTTGCAGTGATGGGTTGCAGGTAGTATGCACCAGTATGGGCGAACTGGAGCTAGCCCGGAGCAGCAGATACTGTTCCGGAACAGTGCTCCGGAGGGGCTGCCCGCCCGAGCTCCTTACCTGTCTTTTAAGGCTTCCGTGCCTCAGCGCATGGCATGTACAGCACCTGCGCGACGCTCTGCTGAGCAACTGGAGCGTTGCAGAGGCTTGCAGAAACCTTGTTGACAGGTAGGACACATGCGCACATCACGCGTGTGTGCACCGCACCACGCACCTGCATGTGAGTGACGCCGGGACCATTCCAACTGTACCGGTTGGAACGTAATCCGAAATCCACCACTGAGTCCTTGGTGATCTCTGAGCTTGGTTGTTTTGTTGCAGATGTTTCATTAACAAACTACCAGTAGGTAACATCATCTGCACTAGAAGGGAGGGGAGATTGCTTTCTGTCTGTAACAGTGCTTCCCCGCCAATGTTGGTGGGAGTGTTGTTTTTCTTTTGGTAGTTCCCTGACTAGTTTGTTGTTTACAATAAACACAAAAAGCCGAAAAAAGTAGCTTATAAGCAGTTCTTATACACAATCAAGATTCAGGTACTTTGCATCCCATTTATGACTATCACAGTCCTGCAATCCTATGACCTGAAATCATATGATTACAATTTGCACACTTCACAGACAGTTTCTGACAAACAATTGACTGCAGTAAAACTGCAAGCTGTAGTCACCTGATGTCTTGCTTAACAAACTGCAGTAACCACAGTATTAAGAACAGTGTTTAACAACTGCACTGAAGATGCTGGTCCCAGTTGTCATTTTTAAGTAAGGGTTACCTATATTTCCTGAATCGAGTTAAGCATAATTTTACAACAACTGTTATTTATTTTTAGACACAGTTTTTAGGCAAAGCAAACACATCTAACTCAAAACTGAAATGTTTTATTATAAAAAAAAAACGGACACTGTAAAAAAAAAAATCAGCTATATGGGATCATTGCAAAGATACAGATGCTATACAGTATTATCTAGCCTTAAAATGTTCAATCTACATTTACAATAATTCTCTTAATAAAAATAGGTGAAACAGACCAAGAGCAAAAAGAGGAGGAGAGAGGTATGTTGTGGGAAAAGTAGGAGGAGAGAGGTATGTTGGATGTTTGCTGCCTTGAATTGTTTGTGAACATAAAAAAGCAGGATATGAATGAATGAATGAATGAATGAATGAATGAATGAATGAATGAATGAATGAATGAATGAATGAATTTTATATTCAAGCAAATTTGGCTTTCCAATTTTAATTTAGGTGTCCTAAACTTTACTTGATTATAAAGTTCTCCTGTGAGGATGTTATTACTTTATTTCATTCACTTATATTCAAGAAATATGTTGGTTTCAAAGTAACAATTTATAAGGATCACAACCTTTTAAACATCTGGGTGTTTTATCACTGCACAAATTGTGAATACATAATGAAATAAATGTAAGGATTTATCTGGTAAGGATTTAGTACCCTCTCTACCTAAATATTGTTGCTGGAGGATATTTTTGTTTGCTTCCTTGAACTCTCCTATTTTAATTTCAGTTGTATGCAATAAACACTATTGTTAAGCCAGTATTGAGTAATTGCCCCTTTGTTAAGTACTCTTAAAGCAAAAACATCTTGTCTGTATCACAAGGAAGGTACATACTGAAAAGTAGTGCAATTTGTTAGGGTAGGACATGATTCTCACAATAAAATCTAGGCATGCTTCTCTCTCTACGATCTGATTATAGAAAGTAGACTCCCCTAATATTTTCCTACTATATTGGTCCATTCCTCTTTATCTCTGTAATCCCTTGAAAAGGACTAGGATTCTACAAATGTTGAATGAATGAAAGTGACTTAAAAGATAGAATAATTAAACACAAGGGGGTACAAGATGTACCTACCATGATAGAATCTGGTTATATCCATATTGGAAGTCCCTTTCCTGACATTTCTGGACAGGATATGTCAATTGGTTCTCATGGAAGTAAAGGATCTTTTTCAATTTGCCAAGGTCAGGCCGAAGGGCAACCAGTTCAGTCAGGTTAAGCACCGAGCTTGCAAAGAGGATCCTAAGAAACAAGGAAAGCAGTGTTTACTGTCTACAAGCCTGTTCAAAAGTGTCACCCTTCACCCTTTTCCCTCCCACCCATCTCCCCACAAGAAAAACATAACCTCTATAGGGACACATCAGTGGCTAAGCCTTAATACCATGTAGCAGCATTCTAGGTTTTGATCTCTTAAAAAACAGCCAAGGATTCGAATAGAAAAGCACTGAATCTCATTGGTTTTCTCAGCTCGGTTGCAGAGAGATGCAAAATGAAAAAAAATAATAATAATGAAAGTAAAGAGCTGGATGGGTTTTATTGAAAAACGCAAGAAAAGCTATGTCTGAAGGACAAACAGAACAAAGATAAGGCTGACTGGGGAATACTTTGCTTGCAGTTTCATTACACTTCACTTTTTTATGCAACCAACTACTAAAATTCAATATACAAGAAGCGTGGCACATGTTCCTGTTATGACATAAAACCTTTTGATTTATGCAATAACTACTGTGGTTTTTATTTCATTTTTTTGTTCAGATTTCCTTTCCCCCCCTTTTTTTAAATTAAATATCCTGCACAGCTCCCATCTATTATTATGAGATTATAAATAATGGGAAAGGCAGTTCATAACCTTTTAAGAGATTCGCAGGGCTGCAAATACCACTAGTAAGGTTAAACTGACTGGTTACAACAGATTTTGAAATCCGTTCAGATATGTAACCTATTATTTACTAATAGCTGGTTAATGCAACATTCTCCCAATAAATTCAAAGAATAAATATAATTTTGATTCTTTTGAACAAAATCAGAGTTGGGTCTGAGCATAAGCAGAGGCAAGCTTTAAAAATGCATCATCTAATTCAATGAAAATTTGAACCCAAAAGATTCTTTTCCCGCTTAATTTTTTAAAACTACAATTTACCTAGCTTTTTTTCCTTTGCCATGGTTAGGCACAAACTTAAATTATATTAACCTTAGTTTCTGGAAGAAGAGTCATACCCTACTTTCTTGTCCAATCTGTTTTTCTCATTTAGAAGAGATGGATGATGGGTTTGTATGATGAAGAAATCTAACAATTAAATTCCATCTCCTAATGAACTAAATCAAGGATGGAAAACTGCAATCCAATAATTCCTCTTTTGCAGCTGATTGAGCCCCAAGCGAATGGGCTCAATATTTTGGGTTTGAATTTTGTTTTGTTTTGTGTTTAGCTTTAAAGGGAAATTTAATTAGCTTCTGCAAAATCTCTAGACCGCACTGCAACCTCTGCCAACTAAAAACTCAGATGCAAAATTCCACTGCCCCCAAAACATAAGAAATGGACTCGGGCATACCAATTCTAATGATGCTGTTTCAACCACAAGGAAAAATAAAGGTCACAATGATTTCCTGATCAGTAAAGGGAGTTTAGACTGTAAAAAAGGAACCTCTACCACAGTGCCCTCCACTTATGAAGAAAACAACAGCCAGGTAATTTTATCCTCTCACCCAGTCTACATGGGAGGTAGAGACATGGTGATGTTGAGGAAACCTTAGAAACATGGTAATTTCTGCTGCTGTTTGAACGTCAATTAAAATGAATAGCTTGTCTCAGCATAAGAAATTTAACAATTGTGTACATGTGTATACATATGCAGTGAAACAGACATATACCAAGAGAAAGCCCA
Organism: Rhabdophis nuchalis; assembly: GCA_039707465.1. Classification (NCBI taxonomy): domain Eukaryota; kingdom Metazoa; phylum Chordata; class Lepidosauria; order Squamata; family Natricidae; genus Rhabdophis; species Rhabdophis nuchalis. Next base: position 168,626,339 of record CM077643.1, read on the forward strand.
GTTAGACAATCTTTCACAAACATGACATACTGCAATCACTGCATAAGCTAGATTAATACTTATTACTCTGCTACTAGAGAATTAAGCTGTTTTTAGACTACCAAAGAGCTTTAAATTGCAACTTTTGTCTCTGTAAAGGAAACCTATATTTAAATTGTCTGTTAAAGTTAAATTAAAACAGCCACATCATTAACATGTTATCTTACAAAATAAGAGCACAGTAAAACTGCCGTTTACATTATTCTTATCCAACCTGATCAATGCTGCAAAATATTAATAATGTGGTGCAGTTCCAAACACCATTACATTAGCAACACACAAACACACACACACAACTAATTAAATGTTCATCTGTTCCAAATAATAAAGCCAAAACAATGCCCTCTTCTTCACAATGACGTAGTCAACCACACAGGGCAACCATAATTTGTCCATAATTGAAACAAACAAGAGTGGTCCAAACTCATATGCAAATGAATGAACTGCTTCAGACGTTTATATTCATCAGACACATATGGAATACATTAGATACCCATAACCTATATACGGATTCATCTGTCTTTGGTTGGGCAGAAATGTCATCTTTAAAACAGATGGATATTTATGTGAACTGATTTCCCATTTTGCCAATAGGCCAGTAAAGAACGATGAGCTACCTAAACATGTATTTTGATTACTGCTCCTCTCCCTCTGATTCTGTGGAGTGACTTTGGTTGCCTATTTCCCGCAATGATTTGGTTTGCTGACATTAAGGAATTAGCTTTAAAAAAAAATCACCTCCTTTATTTTGGCTACCAGAATGAATGATAGTAATAAACTTGAGATTCAATACAAACATAAGATTATTATTAATGGGTAGTTCTTCCTAGCTGAGTGTTACTAAACCTAATTTGGCAAGGCCTACAAGGTCCCATTTAATGTTTGTTAAATCCCTCTACACCAGGGTGTCAAACTCGTGGGCTGCAGGTTGGATATGCATGCACACCACACCCACACCCAGTTTAGCAAAGGGGAAGTCATGTGACGACACTGTGACAACGCATGTTTGACACCCATGCTCTATATCATCCTTTCTAATGGAGACATTAGCGGTTCATAATTTATGTGGTTATAAAGGTAACAGTCCTATTAGAAGAGAAATACCCTTGCTTACTACTAGTTACCTCTTCTTGTTTTGGTCGCATTTAGCTTTCATACCTCTCTGCCCTAACTACTATTGGCTCCTAAGTTCCATATTTTGTTCATTGAGGTATGTAGCTATGTGTGTTTGTGTATGTATGCTTGTGCTTGAGTATATACTATCACACACACACATTCACACACACACACATTGACATATATATGGTGTGATATGCATAATATATCTCACAGCTAGTACTGTATTATTTGTGGATGACATATAAATGAAAATTCACCTTACTACTAAAGTAATTATATATTAATGTTAAATCAATGAGTTTCTGTACTGCATGAATGTATGTATGAATGTAAAAACCACAAGAAAAAAGCCTTATCATTTATGATTCAATAATAAATGCCTTTAAAAATTCAAAAATATGCGGTCATAAATGGTAATATATTAAAATCCATAATAAAGTAAATAAATAAATAAGGAGTAATTTATTCTTGACATGGTATGTATAAATGTCGAAAAGGTTTAGAAGATATAAACTAGTTTAGAAATTCCATTTTTATATGGAAAGTCATTTGAAATGTTTACAGAAATAATTAAGTCTTACCATTGTAATGTTCTTTATTTTTCAGAACAAGCCACAAGGGTTGTCATCCTTTTCATCTTAATTAGTCCATGTGTTTGTTATATTTGTTATGTACTTCCATAAACATTTACAAACATTAATTGTTATGAAAAAATATTTTTCCTCTCAATGTAATTACTATATGTACATAGTAATATATAACTAGTAAATATCTAGGACTGCAAATCATTCATTTATTTTAGAATGTGAACTGGGTTCTTTTCTATCCAAAAAGCAATTTAATACATATTTGATTATATGAAAATGCCTGAATGCTTATTTCGCCAATTTTCTTTATATAAAGAGCCAGAATACATTCAACCATTTCCAATGGACTGGTAATGTTTGGTCCTCTAAACCCTAGAGAAATAGGGGCTACAAAGACCAAAATAAATGTTCCACATCAAAAAACAAACTTGCCTTCCAAATTAGGCTTTTTCTTTTATTGTGATGCACACATACTAGTGCATATACATTACGTCATTATTCAGGTAGTGCATCCTGCTTTCCAATTATATTGGACAACTCAAGAAGATTAAGAAGCTCCACTCAACTTTCCCTCATCTTCAGTATTTTTCTTCCCAAGGGCTGATAGATGAGCAACAGTGTAGCTTTCTCTCTGTTCCATTGTTTCAGGAAAAGGAGTGTTGGCTTACCTGAACCGTCTTCTCTGTGCACTGCAGGAGAATTCAAGCATGGGTTAAATTCTGCCTATCTGCCCAGGACTGAATTGGAATTCTTTGGCCATGCCTTTGGTTCTGCACTGTTCAGAACCAGTTCATTCGGTTTTTCAATGAAGGTGTTGACCTGTCAAGTAGTATAACAGTGGTTTTGTCATGCAATTCTGAAGATGTTTCAACCACAAAGATTGATCAGTTTGGTGAGAGACGGGGTTGGACTCTCCCGCAGCACACAGAGAACACCGTTCAGGTAAATCGCACAGTCACTCAAGCACTCGTCACCTCTCGACTCGACTACTGTAATGCTCTCTACATGGGGCTCCCCTTGAGGTGCACCCGAAAGCTGCAGCTAGTCCAGAACGCAGCCGCGCGGGTGATTACGGGAGCCCCCAGATGCTCCCACATAACACCGATCCTGCGCGAGCTGCACTGGCTTCCTGTGGTCTTTCGGGTGCGCTTCAAGGTCTTGACGACCATCTTTAAAGCGCTCCATGGCTCGGGGCCTAGTTATATGCGAGACCGCCTCCTGCCCCATACATCCCTCAGACCGATACGCTCCCACAGAGAGGGCCTCCTCGGGGTGCCGTCGGCTGGACAATGCCGACTGGCGGCACCCAGGGGAAGAGCCTTCTCTGTGGCGGGCCCTGCCCTTTGGAATGACCTACCCCCTGAACTCCGCACCATCTCCGACCTCCGCCTCTTCCGCAAGTGTCTGAAGACACACCTATTCCATCTAGCCGGCCTAGCGTAACCTCCATACTGATTATTAGATAGTTTTAAATTTGGGATTTTAATTCGGTTTTTAGCGCAGGGTTTATTTATTAGAATAAGTATTTTAAATTTTGATATATTTTATATATTTTGTATCTATTTTAACATCCCTGTGCGCCGCCCTGGGTCCATTTGGAGAAGGGCGGGGTATAAATTTAATAAATAAAATAAATAAATAAATAAATCAACACTCCTTATCCTGTGTGCTGCTTGGAGAATCCAAGCAGAGCACATACCCAAGCTAAACATCACTAGGGCGGGAAGTATGAGAGTCAAGGGTCTCTTCACTTGAATGGACACCCTGAAGGACTCATCTCCCAAACACTGCCTCCGCCAAGGCAAACTTGTCCAGCTTATAATGTCTCACAAATGGAAAAGGGGACACACAGGTCGCCACTCTGCAAATTTATGCTATGGACACTTGCGCTGCCCAGGTAGCTGTGGTCGCTGTGCTCCTCGTGGAGTGAGCCATGATGTGCCATGGACTGGTCTGGCCTGTTGTTCATAAAACAAGGCGATACAAGCTCGCAAAAAGTGTCCAATGGTTGAAGGAATTACCTTACGACCCATAGATTCCAGTTGGAAGGATATGAAAAGGGATTTGGAGCACTGGAATGAAGTGGTACATTTCAGGTACCTGTGCAGGGCCATCTGCAAGTTGAGCAAGTGCCAGTGATTCTTCCCTAGGAGAGGGTTAGGACAAAAGTCCGGTAGGATAACCTTCTGAGACCGGTGGAACCAGGAGTTGATTTTAGGAAGAAAGGTAGGGTCCGAATGGAGAATGACCACATCAGGGCGAATGATACATAAGTCCTCGCTGATTGAAAGGGCCGCCAATTTTCTTTATATTAAGAGCCAGAATAAATGTTCCACACCGAAAAACAAACTTGCCTTCCAAATTAGGCTTTTTCTTTTATTGTGATGCACACATACTAGTGCATATATATTAGATCATTATTCAGGTAGTGCATCCTGCTTTCCATTTAAATTGGACAACTCAAGAAGGTTAAGAAGCTCCACCCAACTTTCCCTCATCTTCAGTATTTTTCTTCCCAAGGGTTAATAGATGAGCCACAGCTTTCTTTGTTCCATTATTTAAGGAAAACAATTATTTCCACATATTAAGCGAAACTGGATCAGAGTAGAGTAGAGTAGAGTAGAGTAGAGTAGAGTAGAGTAGAGTAGAGTAGAGTAGAGTAGAGTAGAGTGGAGTGGAGTGGAGTGGAGTGGAGTGGAGTGGAGTGGAGTGGAGTACTTTACTTAGCCAAATGTGATTAGACACATAAGGAATTTGTCTCTAGTGCAGAAGCTCACAATGTACATGCAAAACAACAGAATCATCATCATCCCAATAAGAGAGGGGAGTAAGGACAATAAGAAGGATAAGTATAATATTACAGCCATACTACATGGGTAAGTATACATAAACATTAAATGGCACTGTGAGAATAAGGTGTGCAGCACATTGATGGTGCAGGGGGGAAAATCCGTCCTTGTGCCTAGTTGTTTTGGCATTCAATACCCTATAGCGCCATCCTGAGGGGAGGAGTTGAAACAGTTTAGGTGCACAGTGTAAGAGGTCTATAGACTAATATATACTGGTCTGCACCCATCTCTGAAATAAAAGGAAAGGATAGGTGGGAAATTGCTATTTGCATCCAGAGAAGTAAGTTGTTCTAACATTGAAAAGCAGTACACAGATATATTAAATATGTACAGCAAATAATTTATTTATTATTTTATTTTATTTTATTAAATTTCTAGACCGCCCCCCTCTAGACCACCCCCCTTTAAAGTTATTCTACTTTAAATGCAAGCATATTAAAGTAGAATAACAGAATTAGAAGGGACCTTGGAGGTCTTCTAGTCCAATCCCCCTGCTCAGGCAGGAAACCCTATACCATTTCAGACAAATAGTTGTCCAATCTCCTCTTAAAAATTTCACAAGTTCTGGAGGAATGTGGTTCAACTGATTAATTGTTCTGTCAGGAAATTTCTCCTTAGTTCTAGGTTGCTTTTCTCCTTCATTAGTTTCCATCCATTGCTTCTTGCCCTGCCGTCAGATATTGATTAGCCGCCCTGATCTGAAGACATTAATGCTGGTCAAGAAGTCCACAGACACCATGTGTTGCCAGTTGCCAGTTGCCTCTCAAAAACTGATCTGATGACCTTTATGAAGATTTGACTTCCATGAGGGCGATGTGACTGGAAACTTCCTATGAAGAATTAAGCATGCAAAGTTGCTCGCATGAGCTGCGTTTTGATAATGTGTTGCTTAGGATCACACACAGAATGGTTTCCTGCAGTAGACCTTGTGCTATACTTGGGGCAACTGGTTCTTTACCAGAGTGACAAGCCTGTAATTCACAAGGGAACTAAGTTTGTTTTTGCAACACTTGTATAAGGCATTCCAAATTCAAGTGAAACTTCTACAGCAGGAGTGTCAAATTCAAGGTTTGAGCAAGATTCAGCCCATGGGGAGCTTAGATATGGTCCTCAGGGCTGCCCTGGAAACAGTGACGGATCAGCCCGTGGTGCCTCTGCCAGTGAAACCAGAACTTGGGAGGACCGTGTGCGATGTGACTGAGCTCCGTGTCCTGAACTCTATTTTCACTGGCAGAGCACTTGTGCCGCCAAAGGAACCCCCGGGCACAAGTGACATCAAACTGGCCATGCCCCTCCCCCCTTCCCCCTGAGGTCAAACACAACCTTGATGTGGTCCTCAATGAAATTGAGTTTGACACCCCTGCCCTACAGGATATGATGCTTCATTTTATTGAACTGAACCCCAGCCAAATATCCTTCAGTCACTGCATTTCACTACCCTTGGGGTGTCAACCTGACATTTTTCCTCATAAGTAGAAAAACGTCATGGAGCTGCAACATAAAATGTTTTCAAAGTCATCATCCAATCCTGGCTTCATTCAAGACAGTCCACCAAGTCTTCTAACACCTTTATCAACAGAAATAAACCAAAAAAAATTTTTAAAAAAAAATCCACCAAGATTGTTCTCAAGTTTAGACTACTTCAGAGCATTTGTCAGCGAACTTTTTGAGGGGAAAGTCTGTTTGCTGACAGCTGTCTCCCGGATTAAGAGCTACAATTTAGGGAAGGGCTTTGCTACTAATAGAAATAAAGATCTCTTCTTCCTTCCTCCCCACCCCTCCTTTAGCAGTCTTCAAAGACCCAAATAAATCAAACATCTCTTTTATGCATGTACAATTTGCATGTGGAACAGGAACAACAAAAGACTGCCTGAATACATGCAGCATGCTAAAGTCCAAAAATGGTTTGTATGGATCTGGTACCGTGTGCACTGAAAGTAAATTCTGTGGTTTGTAAGCCATCCTCACACCATAACCTTTGTGCAAACCAAGCCAACTGTGGTTTATTCCAATAAACCATGCCTAAACAATCCCTAGAATAATAAAATATATGAATCCATCTCTTACATTTCCTTAATTATCTTTATTCTTGTGATGACATAAACAATGATTATATTATATGCACCTGGAAGTATAACAGAATATAAAGTTAACCCGCAGCATATTTCTGTAACCTTGTAAGAGTGTCGTGATTAAAGATCTCTGCCAACCATCCCTATAGAAACTGTGGTATTGTGCAAAGAACTGAAAAGTGATAAACCTATTATCATTCCACAGAGTGTTCAGGCAGAATAACTGCACTAAAAGAAATTCTGAGGTTGCATGCAAATAAGATTACAATATTCAATTCAACTGGCATAAAATTGATAAAATCATTATACTCATTAGGAGTACAGAGTAGCAACTCAGATCTGGTGCTAAATCCATAGTACAGGCTTGATACTGCCTTCCAAGAACTAGTCCAATGTTCTAATTGGATAAGTGTTTTTATATTATTCTGTACTGTTTTAAAGTATAGACAGATTTGTGAGATAGACTTCTTAGGTTTGAATAAATAGTATTGAAGAGCTGCTTTTATTTCTAAGCAACTTAAACCAAGCTACCTGGATTTTCTCCTAAATTTAGACTTAATTAATTACTGAGAGATACAGATTATTTTATATCTGATTATTTCTAAAAAGCTACTCTATAACTTTATTCCCATTGCATTGGAGACAGCAAATACGTATAGTGTTATTATCATATGCACAACAATATGAAATATGCCAGTTTTTTAGCTGGTGTTGGTCTTCATACGCATCAAGTTATTCCCAAGAATGTAGGATGTTTAATGTATTGGCATACAGGTAATCCTCAACATTATCATAATTGGAATTGGAACGTCTGTTGCTAGCCATTACAAATGTTAAATGAGTCCTTGTGTGACCACGCCCAATTTTTGTGACTATTTTTGCCACAGATCCTGCAGATCCTGCTTCCCACATTGACTTTCTTCTCCGGAGATGTAATCAAAAATGCAACCATCAGGATTCTGCAACCATCATAGAAATGCACACCAGTAACTAATCACCCAAATTTTAGTCATGTGATTTCAGGTGCACATAGGTCACTTTTTCCAGCACTGTCATAGCTTTGAATGGTTGCTAAACAAATGGTCATAAGTAGGTCTACCTGTAGTATATTTGAGGATCCAAGCAGCGTGGTCTTTTATAATTGACAAATGGAATCATTCGATGATTTCTCAATTCTTGGCTGTGATTCGAACAGTTTGTTCTTGAGTAGTCAAAATCAATTTTTCAGTTTTAAGCTATGCTATTTTTTGATGGTCTTCAAAGTATTGTCCCATAAGCTGTTCCAAATAAAGCTATCTTCTGCAATTCACTGATGGGGAATTTGCAAAGCTGATGGATGTTCAAGTGGTTCTCAAACTGTTTTGGGATTGTGTTCAAGTTGCTTATTACCATTGGTAGTACATTTGCTTTCTTTTGCCACAGTCATTCTATTTCTATTTGCAGATCTTTGTATTTTGTTATCTTCTCCAGTTCTTTCTTGTCTATTCAACTGTCTCCAGGTACTGTCATGTGCATTAGCCAGACTTTTTTGCCTTTCTTATCAAGAACTGTTAAGTCTGCCATTATTATTAATATTGTGGCTGCTAGGAGAAACCAGAAATCATCTGCAAATGCAAATATATTATCTCATCTATGGTACTCTCAGAAAACCAGTATCTAGTACAGATTCAGGGACAAAAGTTCCATGAATACACTTCACATATGCAAAATAAAAGATTGAATCTCTGCCCCTTTATTTGACCACAAGCCACACTGAGAAGAGTAAGCTTTATTTCCAACCAATGATCGCACTTTGTACAGGTACTTTCATTCTTCATAAGATCAAATCAGGTTGTTGTTCTTTAATCAAAGTAAACTGAACCACACACAACCCCCCCCCCCCTCAATATAGTGCCTTCCAAAACTACTGGACTTAATTGTATACAGTTTTATCAACATTTTGGCTGGGAATTATGGAAAGTCTCAAAGGTTGGACTAGATGATTGTGCTTCTTGATACTTTTTCTTAAAATAAAATATATTTCAGTTTATTTGAACTCTTCACTGCAATAAACTAAATTTGAGCTGACACGCCTCTCTAAACGATTAATGACAAAACCTGTATACCTAATTGTACAGAAACAAGGTACATTTGACAGTGGGGAGTTTGGGGTGTGTGTGTGTGTAGAGAACAGGATTCTCTCAAAAAAGCTCAGTCAGTTCTTGAAAATCTAAGACTGAGCAGCTGGCAACTCTGTCACCATGAAGTCTCCATATGGAAGACCGAGATGTGTCAAACTATCCAAAACGTTTTTGGATGGTGCAGAGAGAAACAATAAATAATTCAGTATCTTCAACACTTTCAACAGCAGGTAGTAGATATGCTACCTGCTTCTATTATGTGCCAAAATATCACATATGAGAGAATGCTTGTTTCTTCAAACGGTTGCCATGTGGATACATTGCTTGAGGAAGTTCTAATTCTGTAGGCGAATGATGCCTATCACAGGTTTATCAATATTAGGCAACATGGAATTTGTGATTTATTTATTGATCAGCTCAAAAACCTAACACACACACACACACACACACATATATAATATTATTCTAAGCAAAACAGTGTAATCACTATTTTATTTCAATCAGTATCTTCATAGATTTATACATAATGTATTTGATACCTTACAGTTTATGAGGAATACTGGACAAAGCAAAATATATATATTTTGTATTCAATACTATAATATTGTAAAGAGTTGAAAAATGCTAACCAAGTGAAGTTGGACAAACATATATTTTCTGACAAATTAAATTATAACACATCTAATTTGTATTCTAGATGGAACATCTTTCAATATGTTATTTTCACTTGGAAAAATTAAATAAGCATACATATCAGAACTAAAAAAGAAAGCAAGTTAGGCTTTAGTTGAACTGCATGCATTTCTTAATATGGTACAACGGATTTTTCTTATAGACTTCAAATTACTTCAAAAAGTTTAACACAAAATAACCCCACGTTTACTGTTCAGTAGGTTAGATTTGTATTCACTGTTCACAACGTTGTAGCCAGTGTAGTTGAACCATATCAGACTTCTAGTTCCTTGAGGATTCAAAAACACAATGAATGGTGGATTATTTTCACATGTTTCAAAGAAGCATGTAAATCTATATTGGGACAAAAATATCCCAGTGCAAAATAATCTTTACTCCACACGTGTTAAGTATGGTATACATTTACATCGTGTACCTTTCTGTTTCCTCCTTGAATAATTCACTTCAGGTGTTATTAATAAAATCACTTTGTATTTTAAATAAAGATGCTATTCAATAACCTTTGAAGCTCACACATCAGCCTAACTTAGAGCAGCTTTAGCTCATCTGGCCTTTAAATTACTCTTTTCATGTGGTTGGCCCATAAGCCATACATACGGCCTCTCAATCAGCCACTGTACATCAACAGAGTAAGGATGATTTGCCTGATACGTCTTGAGTCATTTAAACTTCAACAATCTTCAACACCCATGTACCAAAAAAGGACTGTCAAGCAACAGAAAGATTTTAATAAGCTAGGAACTATTTTAAGTCAGAATTCCTATTTATAACAGCACCATCACCAAAGATAAAAGGTGTGTGTGTGTGTGTGTGTTTGTATAGTTAGTTGATTGCATGTTAAAAAAAGGAAAAATAAAAAAGAGGATGTTGAACCAAAGACAGGCAATTCTATTTTAAAAGCCAAGTGCTTTTTTGATTTTTTTAAAATTATTATTACTATGTGGCATCAAGTCAATGCTGAGTCTTACTGATCAAAGAAACAGATCTACGTTAGGACGAGGCAAATATAGTACGTTTTATACAATTTAAAAACAAACTATCAGAAATGCCTTTTAACTATAGAATCAGACTTCAATAGATTTGCATCTATAGGTTTCAGGTTTCTACTATCATGCTCTGCTATCAGTGCAATTATTTCATAGCCCATAAATGGGTTCTGGTGACATTCGTTTTCTACTTTTATTATACTTAAATTAAGACAAAATTAAAGCTAATGGCTTTGATAGCCTAATTCTTTTTTCCAAGGGAAAATGTGCCATATTTTAATCAAATGTGATCAATAAAAGCTGTGGGGTAAGTCATTATTATACATGTCATTATGGTGACTCAATTAAAAGTGTAAAAAAGCGATAGTGGAATCTACATAAACTTTAAGAAAAACTAGATTTCTATTTGTTCTGTTTATGTACATATATTTGCTCGTGCCCTTGTCTCTTTGCAACAGGTATGTCTAGAATACCACCCATTCTCACATTCCATTTCATCTGGGCTTTAGATTACTTTATTTTACAGTATTGGAATATCAATATATAAAATTTAGATACCTCCACATTTCAACTAAACTTTATGAGTAATCAAGATGTCTGGGACAATAAATGTTCCAAATTTATTGTCCCAGACATAATAATAATATAATATTTTATTTTTATATACCGCGTCCTCTCCCCAAGGGGACTCGGAGCGGTGTACAGGGAAAAATTAAAACACATAAAAATATACAAAAATAGATACAATAAGTAAAAACAAATTAAATTTAATTGTCCCTGCACTAAAATCCCCATATTAAAACTAATGTTCCCTAAACCCTAAAAGGTAGAGACTAACCTAGGCCGGCCTAGCAGAAAAAGTATGTTTTTAATTTCTGACGGAAGGAGCGGAGGTCCGTGGTTGTTCTAATGTCGGGGGGAAGGTCGTTCCAGAGGGCTGGGCCCGCCACAGAGAAGGCCCTTCCCCTGGGCGTCGCCCGCTGACAAAGTCTTATTATTATATTTATTTATTTTATTAAATTTATATCCCGCCCTTCTCCAAGAGGACCCAGGATGGCGCACAGGAAATTAAAATACATACAAAAAACTCAATACAAAATTTAAAAAACCTATTAGATCCCCATCCTGAGCTAAAATCAATTAAAATCCCCGAATTAAAACTATCTATGGCTAGTCCCAGCGGAGGCTATGTTATACAATGGTTGGTCTAGATATGGCTGGAATTAACAGGCATATCGGTACATTTGGTCATTCTTTCCTATCTAAACTTCAGCTAAGGTACCATTGTCTCAGATCCTTTTGGTTTCCAAATCTAAATTATCCTTTTCACATATTTCAATGTAAGATTTTGTAGGCCCATAATTAATCTGCAGATTCAAGAGTTTCCACCTAGAAAGGATTAATCCATAATAAGAGTAATATAATAATCCATCTAGAATTGAATATTATTTTTTATTTCTTTCAAAAATGAATGTACTCCTAGTAACCCTCTATGAGTAAAGATCATCCATAAGGACAAATGGCACCTTATGTATGGAGATCATTTGGAAATCAGAAACAGTTCAGAAGCAACATTTAGATGATATCCCTGAATATCAATTCTTAGCAGAATCTTTTCTAAATATTTCTTTCCTTAATTTCTTTCATTAAGTTCTGCTCATTTCTCCTTGTGTACATATTCTTGCATAAATGCTTTCTCTGTCGAAGTCCAGGGATAACAGGAAGGACAAATTGTCTGTCTATCTTTGTTTCTTTCTTTCCTTCCTTTTTTCCTTCCTTCCTTCCTTCTCTTCCTCTCTCCCTTCCTTCTTCTGAAATATTCCATGTTCATCTGAAAAGTTAAAATCTATTATCATTTTTATTCAGGTCTCTCAATGTTGCACACTACCTTCACTAAAACACCCCAATGTAATTTTACATTTTTATCCCATGCTTTTCCATTTTGATGTTTCAATTCAACTCTACCAGAGTTATAGCAGTATGCCTATTGCATATAGTCAGTGTTCCAAGGGAAAACAGGTTTTCTAAGCTTACTTGAGCTCAATTCCCCAGACATTTTTGATTTTAAAAAAAAGTTTAAAAGTTTAAATTCACAAACACAGAAAAGTAGTTGACAAACAAGTCCCATGCAATTACAGCAATGCACAACACTTTTGATACCAGATCGTAAGAAATTTTACATAATCCAATCAAACATTTAAATTTAAGTAGCACAGATTTACTTACAACACTTTAATTACTCTACAGGGAGTTCCACAAATATTGCAATATAAAGCCTAACAGTTGGAAGTAACAAAAGTTCGTAATGTGAGAAAAACAGAAGCATTATAAAACATACTCCGCATAGTTTGAGTGAATAATAGAATACTATTAATACTATAGCATGTAAAGATCACACACATCAGATTTTCACTTCAGTTAAACTTGCTCTGCTAGAATGCTGAAATATTCCTAGAATGGATCAAAGTCTTAAAATGCTGAAATATTCATAGAAACTAAATTTCATCATTGTATATAATTTTGACAAATTTTACCAGGGACTGTAGTCCCCTGATATAACAGGTGCTGTAAGATGCTACCTTTCAGAAACTTTTTACCGAATATATTCTTCCTCGTCGTCATACAAGAGGGAAAAGTGATAATCATAATGTGTGATGCTGTGATGACACCTGTTTGGATTCCAGTTGCCCATATAAATAGTGAACATTCTTCACACAGTCATTCCTAAAATTAGAGAGTATCTTTACTGGGATGTTGAAGCATCTAAACTTGTGTTTGATGTACTGCCAAACCTATATAATATTTATGTAGAATGGTACCAGTGCAGATTCCATATGTTCTTAGTTTACAAGGCCAAAGAAGACACTTAGCCTGACTACGCTGACCTGGTCATGCTGAATGGTCAGCTTTCAGCATAATGAATGGCAACAAGATTATTTTTTTAATTTATTTTTCACATTTCTAAGCCCCCATCTCTCTCATGCAGAGGTAGACAATTACATTTTTCCTGTTACTTGTATATGATATATTGTACAAGCATAGGGGGGAAATACACATGTAAATATTCTTAAGTACCATATTATCATAATAAAATCCTTTATTTAAGCAAATTCATCATTATCAATTCTTTTCTGTTTTAGTTTTGTTAAAAAGAATTATTTCACTAAAATTAAGAATTGGAGATATGGAGTCTTCTTCTAATTTACAATATAAGTATAGAACAAATAATTTTCCATAACAACATCTATATCAGCTCAGAAATATGCATCGTATATAATATAATCTGTACTTGTCCTGTAATTTGAGCAAATGTGTTTTAAAAGATTTTAAGCCTGCAACTGTCTTGTAACTAAATAAGAACAGCAGCAGAAGACCTGAGCCAAACAGATAGCTATCAGTTTCCTTGAGCATAATCTGATTAAAGAATCTCTTTCACGCTTTCAATCTCTCTATCAAAAAAAAAAAAACCAACCCTAAATAGGTTGCCATGAAGAGGGAAGGAAAAGATAAAAATAGCTCTTGGCAAAAATAATTTTAAACATGCCATTTTAGACTGTTACAATTTTTGTTAAAAAAAATAAATAAAAGTTCCTTATTACGTGTTTTTCAAAAGGCTGGCTCTGCATCTTCATATTATGTCTTAACTGATGAACAATTCAGAAGCATAACAAAAAGTATTTTATTTATTTATTTATTAGTATTGCTTTTAGTACTTGGGTCCTAATAAAAAAAAAATCAAAGGCTATGCGCACAGGCATTCACTTCACTCAACTTAATAAAAATGCAGAAATATGCATTGATTCAAAATAGACAAGTATCCTACTACTTTGTAATATAAAATGAATTTAGAAACTGGGCAAATAAAAATTCATTTTATCATGCTTGAATATATGGTGAATTGGAGTAGATTTGGCTCTTTGGGAAAGTTAATATCATATCAAAATGGCTATTGATTTTGTGGCAGTTATTCAAAAAGATGTTTCATCCCATTGTATTAAACTTGTGTCCTGAGCCAAATGTTGGTTTTAAAGCAATTTTATTGGGTTTTACAGTATTTTTGGGAAAAGGGATAAAATAGGGTTATATATAAACATTTTAGTGGCTTCCATGTGGAGGATGTTGGTCACCTCGGATACTTCATAAAAATTCAAAATTAAAAAAAGAAAATAATTGGCAAAAGATACATATATATATCATATTTTAACATGCATACATTCAATCATGTTTTTCCTGTCATCCCTTTTCACAGGTTACAGTAGTATTTTCAATATCTATTCATTTCTGAGATCTGAGTCTCTTTGCTATTGTTTCTTCTTTCTCTTTCCCGCTAGTGGGCGGGGCCATGGCCCCTCCCGTTCCCTCTTCTTCATCTTCCAGGAGTGGGGAATGTTTCTTAAGAAAGGCCTCAGCCTCTTCTACCGTTTTAACTCTAACTCTGCCCCCTTCCCAGAAAACCAACATTCCTTCAGGCATTAGCCATTTGAACCAAATCCCTTTTTCAAACAATTTTTTGGATAAAAAGGAATACTTCCTTCTTATCTAATTTTTTGGGGGGATTTGCTTCAGAATGGTAATCTCATTGTCTTGATATTTCAGGGGCCCACCCTGCTGGGCCCTCAGTATCTCATCCCTTGTGGACCTTCTTAAAAACTTAATATGTACTTCTCTTGGTACGTTATTTATTCTAGCATATGCTGATTAATTCTATAGACTAGGTCCATATCCCCCCAGAGCTGGTCTTTGTTTCTTTTAGTATAATCCGCTAGGATTGTACTCATTAAATCTTTTAAATCTTCTTGCTCCGTCTCTAGGATGTTCTGGAACCTAAGGAAAAAAGACATTCTTTCAAACTCAAATTTAGACATATGCCCAATAATTTCTGTATTTTCCTTCCGTATTTCCTTCAACTCTTCTTTAGTCTCAACTGTTCCTTCTTCTAGCGCTTCAATTTTTTGTTTATTATCCGTTGTGCTTCTTTGTGTCTCCAATAGTTCTATTCTTAAATTTAATAAGTCCTTTCGGATTTCCTGCACTTCCTTCATAAAGCTCTGGAGCATCTCACTCGTTGTTGGTTCTTGTTCTCCTTCTCCAGTTGTCTCCTTCTGTAACATTGTAGTAATTTTGCCTTGTTGTAAACTTGGGCTGGATCGGGTTGAAGCTGGAGCCGAAAGGGACTTTCCAGTTGGCGGCTTTCTTGAAGCCATTGTTATAAATTTAAGTTCTTACAGCAAAAGATGGCGCCAGAGAAGCAAACAGTCAGAAAAGTCCGAAAGCGGGAGAAGTCAAATTAAAATTCCATCAAAGTCCAGGATTGTTTTTAGTGTCCAAACCAAGAGGAAAAGAAAAAGAAAAAAAATAAAGAGTCCACGTATTGCAGGGGTCCCCAACCTTTTTTGCACCAGGGACCGGTTTCATTTTAAAAAAATTCTGCGGACTGGTGGCGTAGAGGTGGAGCGGGGGGGGGGGGGACAGGCAGTGCATGCGCACGCAGGGGGAGGGGGAACAGGCACCGCATGCGCACGCAGGGGGAGTCGGCTCACTCGGCCCTCTCGGGCCTCCAACGGCGTGAACAGCCGCACCTGCGCTCTCCTGCATCTGGTGCGCGCTCTGCCCAGGGGGCTGCCCCCTTCTCCCTCCTCCTCTTTTCCGGCCCTGCAGCCCGGTTCCTATCAAGCCACGGACCGGGGGTTGGGGACCCCTGACATATTGGGAGAGGCACCGAGGGCTTCTTGCGAGGGGCTTCCACTTTAAATTTATTGTCCTGTGATCTTAAAACTCAAGAGGAATGCTCCGGTGTTCAGAAGAAAGTTTTCCAATCGGAAACAAAGAGAAGCCATTTTCCCGCCTCACCGCAGTTAGAGAAGTGAGAGTGAAAGTCCTTTTTTGTTGCAAAGAGACCCGGCTACAATGTTGCAACTGTAACTCCGGGAGTAATTTTTTTTTTATGCTATCTTATTTGGGTTGGCATTTTAATCCTTTTTCTCTCTGCTAGAGAGCATTTTCTGTTGCCGCCTTTTACAAGGGGGGATTAAATCTCCCCCCTCTATTTTTCTTTCTTCAAAATGATCGAATGTAAGAGACAAAACTCACAGTTTACATTTGCCAATCTTGTCAGGAGACTCGGTGTGTTCCTCTGTCCCCGACATTTCCATCATCTTCTTTATTTTCTGTCTTTCCTAGCTAGCGTTGGCGAGAGGAGTTCCCCCGCTTTCAGCCCTCCGATTCCTGGGGCGAAGCGGGAAAAGGTGCCCCGCCGACTGCTGTCGGGACGGGGGCCTCCCGCAGCCGCCCGTACGGCAGGGGGTTAACCTAAACCCCCTGTGCCCCCGGGGGGCCCACCAGAGTAGCAAGCAGCAGACGCGCCCGAAAATGCGTCTGTCGCCATCGGAAGCCGGAAGTCAAGTAGCCCTGGGCCAAATGTTGATTAACATTTTTTTATAAATGAATCAGATGAAGGGGAAGTAATTTCTATCAGATAGAAGGTGATACCCAATGGAATGGCATGGTTGGGACTTCACAAGGCTCAAGCTATTTGATAGGCTAGAGAATTAAACCTAATCTAACTTAAATCTAATAGCAAGCATTTAAGACTTATATACGGCTACACAGTGCTTTTACAGCTCTCTCTAAGTGGTTTAGAGAGTCAGCACATTGCCCCCAGCAATTTTATCCACCTTGAAAGGATGGAAGGTTGAATCAACCTTGAGCCTGGTGAGATTCGAACTGCCAAATTGTAGTACTGCAGTCTAACTACTGCGCCACTGAGGCTCATAGTACTACATAGATGGAATGTTTTTGCAACAAGACATATAAATATAAGTTAAATACACAAAACAGAATGGATAATGTGGGATTTGATTACAGTATATAAAGATGGAATTAGAGACAGTTTGGTGTAGTGGTTAAGGCACCAGGCTAGACAGTGGGGTGCCCCTAGGCCAGTCACTTCTCTCAACCCTAGGAAGGAACAGGCAAGGAAGGGCAACCTACTTCTGAAACTCTGCTAAGAAAACTGCAGAGATAATCCAAGCATCATCATCAGAAGTCCACACTGACTTGAATGCCAAAACAACAACAGAAGTATATGAAGGATCTAGGTCAGTGATGGCGAACCTATGGCACGGGTGCACAGGTGGCACGCGGAGCCATTTGGCAGGGCACGCGAGGCGTTGCCCTGTCAGCTGGCCAGCATGCATGTACGCACTGGCCAGCTGATTCAGCCATTTTTAAAGCCATTTTTCGCCCTCCCCAGATTTTATAGGATCCTGGGGAGGGCGAAAACAGCCCTCCAGAGACTTTAGGGAAGCTCCTGAAGCCTCCGGAGGGCCTCCAGGGGGGCTGTTTTCGCCCTCCCCAGGCTCCTATAAAGCCTCTGGAGCCTGGGGAGGGTGAAAAAAGCATGTAAAAAATGGGGGGGGAGCACTTATCATGCATGCATGCATGCACACTGGGGGGGTGCATTGCATTATGAGTACGGCACTCCTGTGCACGATCCCCCTGTGCTCTCCCCTCTTAAAATATATATCAGCAGGATGATGTAACAACTAAATAACATTGTGTCCAGCTTCACCTGGAATATTTTCACCAAGGACTTGATAGCAAGATTTTTTAATACTTTTTAGTCTGAGTTCTCCGACTAATAATACTTAAGCATCCAGGTAATTGCTTATTTATTAGTCTATCAGTCACTTAAGACCACTGACGCGGCAGTTCCTACTTTCTCAGTCATTGCTCAGCAAAGTAGACCTTACCTAGAAGTAAACCTTACCTAAAATGTTACTGATTAAGTCAACTTCATCATCTATTAGAGGTCTATCAAACTTTCTACTTCTTTTAGTGAATTATTCATACTTCAAACTGTATTACATTACATAAATATAATACATAATTCATTCTTATTGTAAATTTTATGTCATATTTTACTTTCTTCTCAAGCTAGTCTGCCCTACAGAATTGTTCCAGAAGTAGCCTGCTATAAATACATGAAAGAAAAGCCACAGAAGATTCAGCTTCTGTAACAGCAATCATCTGTTCTTTTGCCTATTTATCAACCCCAGTTCCAGATGCTTAATTATCAGCCTGACCTCTCATATATAACTTGTAGACCATGTTGAATGGGGATATCAACCATGTGGAGTTCACTCATAATTCAGGAGTATGCATTTGAGTGTAATGTAAATTATTGTATTATATTAATGTATCCTTATTGTAATATTTCAGTAAGTATACATTATTAACTTTATTAGTCCTTTTAATCACTTCTATGTACTTTCATATTTTGTCTATCCATGTTGAGACAGAAAAGTACATCAACAAGGAAGAGCTTAAGCAGGATAGTTGAAATAGTTTATTTATATCCCAGGTAAGCATTAACATTAGGTTTTTCAAATCTTTAGGATTATAACTCATAAACCCATCTCATCATGAAAAATATTGGGGATTGAAATCTAAACATATCAGGTTATTTATGCCTAATTTATAAGAACAATAAGTATTTCAATAAATAATAACCTTTAAAATCCCTAAAACTTGCTTGCAATGTTTAGATTTTAAATGTTATGCGTTAACATGATCTGTGGCAAATATAAAACCATGTCCTTGAATTATTTTGCAGATGGTCTAAATCTCATAAATTAGATACATTTTACTCTCTGTGGGCCTATACGACTTGCACTCCTCATTCTCACTTAAAATACCTTCTCTTTAAAAGACCAAAAGCTCTTAAAAATCCAAATAATTTAAAACTTGCAATATTACATATTTGGGTCTCAGAAGGTGTGAGGGTATTATTTGTAAAATGTAACAATATCTGTTATCCTATCCTATTGCATAAGTGATAGAGAAACTGGGGGGAGAGAGAGAGAGGGAGGGAGAAGAGAGACAGACAGACAGACACAGAGATCTTATACTGTATTTACATTGTCTTTTAACATGAAATGAACAGGATACACACACACACACTCTCTAAAAAAAGCTTTGTGATAACCTTCATAAGATCAGCAGCCTTAGATAATTCTGGGGCATAAGCTTGAGCACTAATGATAACTGACTTACTGCAGAGCAATTTCTTCTGACAGAGATGTGCGGCCTTCCTACCCTTGCCCAAGGCTGAATTCCGCTCTCTTGCAAAACCCAGTGAGCCTTGATCCCTCACTTCCCTGGGCCAGATGGGTGAACACAGCCTGAAGCTTCAACTCTTACAAGTGGACAGCTCAACGGTGACATTTAAAGGCACAATGATGTCCAAAACTATTGTACAAAATGCAGATTTCTGCAAAATGATGGAGCTAAGAAACACTGCAAAAACACAATAACATCCATTGATAGTGTCAGGCCTGTTTTTCCGTTAACTCAGGAAAGACCACACTTAGACATTATTGTGAAATGTTAAGGCTACTTTTACTAAGTTACGATAGCGTACAGACCAAGTAAAGCTGAGAATGAATAGTTTAGGCGCGAACAGAAAGTATTAAGCTTAAGCCCATCCCAATCCCCAAACCCCCCCTGTGCATTGTCCAATATGCAGCCATCTCCAACATCAGGTGGGCAGGTCTTCACCATCCTGGAATGCAGGTCCGTTAAGCAGGAGATAACACGAAACATCAACATTGTCCACCAGCAGAACACATTCACCCCAAACCCCCCACCCTCCCCGTTTCCATGGCAGCGAAGCAGGAACTAGCGAGACTGACATCCGGACCTCCTCCAGGAACAGCGGGAAATCCAGGGCAGCAATAGGCATACGAGAGGCTACACCTGAAAGAGAAGAAGGGAGAGACAAAACAACGGAGAGGAGAAAGAAAAAGAGTCAAGGTTTGTGTGGATACTTGGCATAAAACTGGCGTACCAGCTTAGGAGCTTTGAGATGCTCTTTATCCACCCATTCGTTGTGAGAAGGGGGAAAATCTTTCCACATGACTAGGAACTGAGTTTTATTTCTGCGGATCCTGGAGTCCAAAATGTTCCGCACCTCGTAATGATGATGACCATCCACCAAGGTAGGTGCAGGAGCATCAGGCAATCTTTTGCGGAGATGAGAGGTACGAGCAGGTTTCAGTAAGTGAACATGGAATACAGGGTATAGCCGCCGATAGGTCTTGGGGAGATCCAAACGGACCGACACAGAGCTGATAATTTTGGTGATCGTGAAAGGCCCAATAAATTTGGGACCCAGCTTCTTGCATTTTTGGGGGCTATCCAAATTTTTGGTAGATACATAAACCTGATCACCAACTTTGTAGGAGGGAGGGACTGCTCGTTTCTTATCAGCGTACAATTTGTGCGAGTCATGGGCATCGTTTAAAGTTTTTCGGAGAACCGGCCAAACAGAAGATAATCGAGAGGACCATTCAGATAAAGAGGGAACCGTCGGTGAGACGTGAGGCAGTTCGGGTATGGGTACAAAGTCCTGACCGTAGATGATTTCAAAGGGGGTCATATTCGTACTAGAGTGAACAGAGTTATTATACGCAACTTCGGCGTGTATGAGAAGATCAGCCCAATCATCTTGCTGGAAATTAATAAAGCAGCGTAAGTACTGTTCGAGGACGGAATTAACCCTCTCACAAGATCCATTCGTCTGAGGGTGGTAGGCGGAGCTTAAGCTTTGGGCGGAGCCAATCAGTCTCAAAAACTCTTTCCAAAATTGGGAAGTAAATTGGGTTCCCCTATCGGAGATGATGCGTTGCGGGACGCCATGAAAACGATAGATATGGGAAACGAACAGTCGAGCCAGAGATTTGGAAGAAGGAATCTTAGTACAGGGGACAAAATGAACTTGTTTAGAAAAAAGATCGGTAACTACCCAGATAACGGTATAACCCTGACTGGGTGGAAGATCAACTATAAAGTCCATTGAAATTTCCTTCCAAGGCCTTTCCGGGGTAGCCACAGACTGGAGAAGACCCTGTGGCTTGCCCGGCGCACGTTTTGAGGCCGCACATACAGGACAACTGGCAATATACGATTCAACATCTTTCTTCATTGATGGCCACCAGAACTGTCTCTTGATAAGATGAATAGTTTTAACGAAACCAAAATGACCAGCTAAACGCGAGTCGTGTGCTCGTTGCAAGACAAAAGGACGTAATGTAGCAGGAACATATATTTTAGAACCAATCCAGGGAAGATCGTCTCTGGTAGTACAATCACCTGAATGAGTCGAATACCAATCATCAGTAAGTAATTCATCCTTAATACGAGCAATCAGGTCAGCAGGTGGAGTAGTTTGGACAGTAGTTTGGGCTATAGTAGATACTGGAGTAGCAGGTAAAGTGAGTGGCATTATCGGTTGCACAATGGTGAGCTTAGACACATCATATTGAGGCAATCTGGAAAGTGCATCAGCCATAAAAAATTTTCCCCCAGGAATGTATTTGAGGTGGAAATTGAAACGATGGAAATAATGAGACCAACGAAGTTGCCTTGGGGACAATTTCCGAGAGGAGGTAAGAGCTTCCAAATTTTTATGGTCCGTCCAGACCTCGAAAGGATGTGGGGCACCCTCAAGAAAATGCCGCCAAGTCATGAGAGCCCACCGAACAGCAAACGCCTCCTTTTCCCAAATCGCCCAACCGCGTTCGGACGCAGTGAGTTTCCGAGATGTGTAAGCACAGGGTTGTAATTGGCCATGTTGATTGAGTTGTAACAGGACTGCGCCTACCGCTACATCACTAGCATCTGCCTGAATCACAAATGGGGAATTCACATCTGGGTGTTTAAGAACAGGCTCAGCCGCAAACAACCGTTTAAGCTTTTCGAAAGCGGCCTGACATTCCATCGTCCATTTGAGAGGGGTTCCTGGACGAGGCTTCCCCTCTCCTTTTGTTTTCAGAAGGTTTGTAATGGGCAAGGCAATATCAGCGAATGACGGAATAAATTGGCGGTAAAAATTCGCAAACCCTAAAAAACTTTGCAATTGTTTACGGGTACGGGGAGGGGCCCACTCCGTCACTGCCTTGACTTTAGCAGGATCCATCTCAATTCCCTCAGAGGAGATACGGTAACCCAAATAGTCAATTCTTTCCTGGTGAAACTCACACTTAGAGAGCTTGGCATAAAGTTCAGCGGAACGCAACTTATTTAATACGGAGCGTACTAGTTTAACGTGCTCGTCGTGTGTTTGCGAGTAGACAACAATGTCATCAATGTAAACAATAACTCCCTTGTAAAGGTGCTCGTGGAGAACCTCATTTATCAGTTGCATAAACACTGAAGGGGCACCTTGAAGACCGAATGGGAGGACTTTGAATTGGAAACATCCGAGCGGACAGTTAAAAGCTGTCTTCCATTCGTCCCCCTCTTTGATCCTGACCCTGTAATATGCTTCACGTAAGTCCAGCTTCGTAAAAAATTTACCGGTAGCCAGGTGAGCAAGCATGTCCTTCATGAGCGGAAGGGGGTAAATATTGTGTTCACAAATGGTGTTGAGATATGAATAGTCCTGTATTAATCTTAGAGTGCCATCTTTCTTTTCTCTAAACATAACTGGTGCAGCTACACGGGGCCTAGCTGGTTCAATGAAACCCCTTTGAAGGTTTTTATCGATGAATCTACGTAATTCCTCCATCTCCCGTGGGGTCATTGAATACAAACGAGGTTTGGGTAATTGAACCCCAGGAAGAAAATCAATTGAACAGTCAGTAGCCCTATGAGGAGGAAGGGAATCACAAGATCTTTCACTGAAAGCATCCTTTAGGTCCCAATATTCTTTGGGAATTTTCTCCTCACCTGGTATGACCTCGGGTGATGGGAAATCCAATAAATGCGCAGCAGATTCAATATGGGGGGGTGGCTGATGGTGCGGGGGTTGATCAGTTTCTGATGGAAGAGAGGTATCCTCCGGGAGGGATAAAGGAATGCGCACCCAACCTTCCTTCCAGTTTATCAGAGGATTCCATTTTCGAAGCCAATTGACTCCCAAAATTACAGCATTATCGGCAATGGCAGTTACAATAAAGTTGATGGTCTCAGTATGGCCCGTGCCTATAGAAACATGAATTGGTTCGGTGATAAAAGATGCTGGGGTTCCCCCGGCTACAGAACCATCCATTTGGCAAAAGGCTATGGGAGTTTTCAGGGTCTTAAGGTGAAAACCCATCGAAGACACGATGTCTTGGCTTATGAGACATTTTGAACACCCAGAGTCAATGAGAGCCTGCACATTGCATGTACGGCCAGTAGATGGAGCTAAAAGCTCTAAATTAATATAAAGGGGCCCGGAGCGATGACTCACCAGATTGTCGTCAGAAGAGTCTGAAGACGCCTCCCAATCGTCAGGGCCAGCGGTGGGCTGGTCAGCAGAGAGGTTGATGGGCTCCACCCCACTCATAGCCGGTTTGGCGCGCACAGTTGGCGTTCTAGGCTGTTTCCGGTCCAAGGAAGAAAGTGGGCGTGGAGGTGGTTTTGATCGGCATTTGTCTGCCCAGTGCCCCTCCTTCCCACAGCGATAACAGCTGCCTGAACGAGGCTTGGTTGTGCTCCCCTCCCCCTTTTGCATGCGTTTCTCCCTCGCAGGGGGGTGAGACTTGGGGCTATCTTCCTGTGCTTTTTCCTCCAAGCGGACTGGATCCTGCAAGTGGGCATGATCCAATTCGACATCCGAAGCTAGATCTATCCAGTCATTCAAAGTTTCGGGGCGAAATCTGTTCACACATGTTTGATAAATATCTTTATTCAGCCCTTCAATATAAATGTCCATTAGGGCTTGTTCACTATAACCAACCATAAACACTGATAGCTCCTGGAAAATTTGCGTGTAAGCCTGAATAGACATGTCCCCCTGCTGCAAACTTTTTAGTTTCATTTTTGCTTTCCTCTCAACACGGGGGTCTTCAAAACGTCTTCTAAGAGCATTCATGAAGCGATCGAAATCGCGCAGTGCCGGTGAGCGGCAATTATGTAATGAGACCAACCAATTAGAAGCTTGATCTTCTAGGGTCATAGATACAATTCTGATTTTGATTTCATCATCCAAATCAGCTGCGTAAAACTGCATGTAATTATCGACGTGAATTAGAAAAAACGCCAGTTTGTCGGCACTTCCGTTGTATTTCACACCCAAAGGAGGCAGTTTTGCAAGTCGGCGGGGGTTAATGGGGTTGGCTTCCCTTCCGGCCTGAGGGGGGGGGAGGGAGTTGTTCTCCTGCTTTGCCTGGCAGAAGCCATCTCTCTTCGCAATTCCCTGCCGGCCTGAGGAGGGGGGGATGGTGTTGAAACCCTGCTTCGTCTGCCCGGAGCTGCCTGTGAACCTCTCGGCTGAGGGCGATCCGCCTCCCTCCCCCAGATTTTTTCCAGGGCTAAACTTTTCTCATCTGCCTGGCGGAGTAGGTCCTGAGCCATCCCCCTCAGTTCCCGTTCTTCTCTTAAGAGCTCCGGAATGACTTTCTTTGGGGAAATTCGACGCCTGGAGACGTTTACCCCACTCATTCCAACCCCTTCAGACCAACGTTTAGGTTTGACTGATTCTTCAGCAGGCAGATTTAGATCTAGGCCAGCCAAACCTTCCATCACTGACCTGATCCCTTCAGATTGAGCAGGAGGATGCGATGCTTCAGCTCCCAAAATGGTTTCAGGCAGGACCTCTACCAACGGAGGCTCCTCTTGTGAAGGGTCCGACATCAGGGCAGGTTTTTGGTTTTGTTGATTCTCAGCTTAATGTCAGGCCTGTTTTTCCGTTAACTCAGGAAAGACCACACTTAGACATTATTGTGAAATGTTAAGGCTACTTTTACTAAGTTACGATAGCGTACAGACCAAGTAAAGCTGAGAATGAATAGTTTAGGCGCGAACAGAAAGTATTAAGCTTAAGCCCATCCCAATCCCCAAACCCCCCCTGTGCATTGTCCAATATGCAGCCATCTCCAACATCAGGTGGGCAGGTCTTCACCATCCTGGAATGCAGGTCCGTTAAGCAGGAGATAACACGAAACATCAACATTGTCCACCAGCAGAACACATTCACCCCAAACCCCCCACCCTCCCCGTTTCCATGGCAGCGAAGCAGGAACTAGCGAGACTGACAGATAGTTTCATTCTTTAATTTATTTTTTATTTTATTTGTGCAATTTATCCACTATTTCAGCCCTAATGGAGTCTATAATTATGGAACAATATGCAGTGAATGCAATACACTACAATGACCGTACTATACATTTAAAAATAAATAAATCATCCTATCCAATACTGTGAGAAAATTTAGTTATTAAATGATATATGATTAAATCAATGGAACCTATTGCTGATAGACCAAATAAATAGGTAGAACTGCAAAAGCAGGAAGGTTAAACACAGAAGTTATTTTCAATCATTGTGGAAAATCTTATCAGCATTTAATTCTTTTTCAATGAGCCAAGTGCAACTGGTCATATCTTTGACCAGTTTCTAAAGTCAGCATTTACATCAGAATGCCAAATAGTTCAAATAATTAAATTAGCATATACACAAAGCTCTAAGTACACAACCTATCCAGCATGTTCAGAAAATGAGTTTCCCCCCCAAAATTACAGAACACAAGTTAAATTAGTGTAAATTCTGCCATATGTGGGATGTTGAAGAAAATGATATACTATTATTTAATATTTGTTGAATTGATTTTTTTGGCTTCAGCAGGTAACTTCTTCGGGCTCCGGAGTTTCCTAACAATTTCAGGGTAAGCGTATTATAACTAAAGAACTAAAATAGAAAACTGATGAGACACAATAAATAGAAAAAGCAGAACCAAGACAGCCATAGGTTGCTGAATGCATATTTAAGTTCCAGATTATGTAGGAGATCAAATGTTAAGCCCACACATTTTAATTAGGCTCAGAAATGGACCACAATCCAATTGAAAGAGTTTAACTGAGGCCCATTTTTGAACTCAGTTAAAATGTAACATACCGCATTTTTCAGAGTATAAGATGCACCGGAGTATAAGATGCAGCAAGGTTTTGAAGATAATAATAATAATAATAATAATAATAATAATAATAATAATAATAATAATAATAATAATGATGATGATGATGATGATGACGACGACGACAACTACTACTACTATTACTATTATTATTATTATAATAATAACAACAACAACAACGACAACTACTACTACTACTATTATTATTATTATTATTATTATTATTATTTGCATTCTGTAAACCTCCCAAAAACGGACCATTTTTTGCAAAAAGGGCCTGGTTTTGTTTTGGTTTTTTCAAAAGAAAAGGGCATTAATATCCCTTAGGACGTTTGTAGAGCGCTCCTGGAGGTGGAGGGCAAAAACGAGCAAAAAAAAAAATTTTTGTGGGAAAAAAAAAGGCATGGATAGCCTTTAGGAAGCTTATAGAGTGCTGCTGGGGGGGGGAGGCAAAAAATGGGCCGTTCTTTGCTCATTTCTGCCCTCCCCAGCCCACAGGAGCTCTCTGAAAGCCTTCTAAAAGCTATGCACGGCCATTTTGGTGAAGGGGGCGGTGTTTCGGGAGGCAAAAAGTGCTGTATTCAGTGTATAAGATGCACCCATATTTTCAGCCTCTTTTTTGAGGGAAAAAGGTTTGTCTTATACTCCAAAAAGTACGGTAAGTGAAAACACTGTTTTTCAAAAAGACGTTTGGTCTTACCTGAATGGTAGTTCTCTGTGAATTGTGGGAGACTCCATGCATGGATTATAACTTCTGCCTATTGGCCCTGAGACTGAGTTTGAAGTGTTTGGACACACCTTCTTAGGCTGACTGGATTCTAGTTCTTAACAAAGGCGTAGGTCAAAGAAACTCCGTAGAATCCAACGTGGATCCTAGACCGGCTTCTCAGGGAGGGAATGGAGCCTCCTGCAGTGCACAGAGAACTACCATTCAGGTAAGACCAACCATCTTTCTCCTGTGCACTGTTTGGAGACTCCATGCATGGGATATACCCAAGCATAGATGATTAAGGGCGGGCAACAGATTGGTCCAGGGTTCCTTCTGTAGACATAACCCTTTGCAGCACCTGTCGTCCAAACATCTCCTCCGCTGAAGCAAATGAGTCTAGCCTGTAAGGTCTGATAAATGGCGATGGTGAGGCCTCTACAAATGTCTTCCACTGATGCCTGAGTTGCCCAGTTACTGATTTAATGGCTTGAAGAGAGGACCTGTGAGGGATTGAAGAACAAGCGAAAGGTCCTAAGAGGGGTACCTATGTACTACAGGTGGGTATAGGTTGATAGTTCCCCTGAGAAAACTCCGTACCTTAGAATGGTGTGACAGGGAACTGGAGCCCTTGTCAAGTAGAACAGTAACAATGGCCACCACTTGACTCCTGAGAATGCTAAGTGCTAGGCCCTTAGACAGAACATGTGGCAAAAAGTCCAACATCTATGGAATGATAGCATTGATGCATGCAGCCGTGCACCAGGTGCAGAACTCCCGCCAGGAGGCCTCATAGATACAGGTGGTAGAAGCACGTCTCAAGGAGAAACGTGCAGAAATGACAACTTGCTAAGAGATCCCTCTGAAGTGCCAGGTCATTAAGTGGACCCACAGTGGATCTGGGTGCTCCAGCTCCCCCTGGCTGAGTGAGATTTTGTGCTCTGGTATCCTCCATGGAGGAAGAATGGATGGTTGTCGTGGCCAATGCAGTGCAATGAGGTTGAGGCCTGTGTTTTCGGCGATTGCCTTTCTGACGACCCTTAAGAGAAGGGGGAGGAGAGGGAATGTATACAGGAGGCTGGACGGTCAGCAACTTCAGAGAGCGTCCATGCCCTCTGCCCCTGGGGTTCGGAATCATGAAAAAAAGCATGGCAGCTGGGTGTTCTGCGACATCGTAAACAGGCCCACTACTGTCAGGCTGAACCTCTGGATGATGCTGTGGAAGAGGTCCGGATGCAGGCACCATTCCACATGGGTGATCGTGGCTCTGCTCAGCCAGTCTGTTTAGATGTTGTCCGTGCCTGATATGTGCTCTGCCCACAGGAATAGGAGGTTGTTTTCTGCCCAGTGGCATAGACATTCAATCTCATGCCTCAGCGTCCTTGAGTGGGTGCTGCCCTGACATATGCCTTGGTGGCAACGTTGTCCGTCATCAAGAGGACATGACGGCCGGCAATGCAGTGAAAACACTGTCTTTCAAAAAGACAGTTGATCTTACCTGAACAGTAGTTCTCTGTGCTCTGTGGGAGACTCCATCCATGGATTATAACTTCTGCCTATTAGCCCCGGCCGGCAATGTGGTGAAAACACTGTTTTTCAAAACCAGTAAATTATCGTCTCCCTTCTACCTCAACCAGTCAATGCTTCTCTATTAGATTTAATATAGGATGGTCCTCATGTTATGACCATTTGTGCAGCGCCAAACCCGGGAGACTTACAATGGGCCCTCAGAGTTCTAATTATTGCAGCATTCCTTCACAGCTTCCCACAAGAGAAGCAGTCAGGAAGTTGGAAGTCACAACCACATGACATTCTCGCTTAAAGAACCATAAGGTTCTCATTTAACAACAGCAACCAGAACTGCCAAAATTCCATTGTTAAGCAGCATAGTCATGTGACACACTTTATGGCTATGTGACTTAGCAATAGAATTCCCGATCCTAATTATTGCTGTAACCCAAGAACTGACAGAAAGCCAAGACTATTAAGGCTTAAGTAGATAATGTAGTTATTCTCAATTGAAATGTATCATACATATAAAATAGAACTAAAATAGGACCATCTAGGCACCCCTCTGGACTTTTCTGCATAAAATTTATGGTATTCAAGTTAAGGTAAATAGAAACAAGCTTAGACCCAGTCTTATATTTGGAGCAGATAAATAATACATTCAAAATATTTCTTTAAGCAGTGAGAAAATAATGTTCTTCAAAAGACCTTGTGCAACTTGATAACATGATAGCAGTGTTCCAATATTTGAGGGGCTGCCAGAAAGAAGAGGGGGGTCAATGTATTCTCCAAGGCTCCTGAAGGCAGGACAAGGAGCAATGGATGGAAAGTAATTAAGGAGAAAATCAACCTAAAAAAAAGGTGAAATTTCTGGCAGTTGGAACAATTATTCAGGGCTTGCATTCAGAAATTGTGGGTGCTCTATCACCCCGTCAAATTGTGGGAGGTTTTTAAGAAGAGATTGGACAACCATTTGTCTGAAATGGTATAGGTTCTCCTGCTTCAACAGCAGGTTGCATTGGAAGACCTCCAAGGTCCCGTCCAACTCTCCAACAGAAAACCACTTCGTTACAACTCCACAGCTGCAAAGTCAACTGTGTATGCATGTAAATATTATCCGAAAAATATCTCTAAATCATCACATTGAGTCTTTTGGAGACTGCAGCTATTCTTTAAGAAGACATGGCTTCTTTAGGCCATAGATACTTGCAAAGCATCCTTCTGAATGCCAGCTCTAGCAACGTATCATTAGCTATTTTCAAACAACATGCTAAAGTAGGTGGAACAGGCAGTTGTAGGGCTAGACAGGATTAATATTAACTTTAAGTAAGATAGTTCTTGATTGAAGGAACTTTTTATTGGGGATGTTACACAACACTTAAGAAATCTAAAATATAATTATTTATACTTAAAAACGAAAATAATTCATCTGAAAATATTATTTCATGTTTATTGGAGCCCTCAAAGAATGTTTTAAAAGGAGCAGATACTAGGGTATTTTTATTTTTGGGCTGTCATTGTAAGAAATCTGATTTTTTTTAAACATATGATTTGGTGTTCTCTAGGTATAGCCTTACTTACTTTTAAATTATTACATATGTCTGGATAATTTTCAGATGAAATAGAGGCAGTCTCTGATTTATGGCAGTGATGGCGCCTGGTCATTACAGTCCAGGGGTGGGTTTCTCAGGGCTCGCGGGGGTTCTCGCGAGCCCTTTCGTCAAATTTTCAGAACCCCATCGATCCCTTTGGACCGTGGACCCGGAAGTTATTATTCAGCGTTTTTCCTACCCGCCTGCCCTTCCAGGAATACGAACTCTCTCACCTTAACTCTTTGGAGAGGATTAGTTTGGCTGACTTGGAGGGGCCCTGCCGGCTAGGCGTGGCGGAACAGCGCGCTAGGGTGCGCGAACCCCCCCGCCCCCTGCCAGTCGCGCTAACAGGGAAAGTTTTGCCGCGACTGGGGGGGGGTTCGCGCAGCGTAGCGCGCTGTTCCTAGCCGGCAGCCTTTGAAGCCTTTGCTTCAAAAGCCTTTGCTCGCTCGCTTGCTCACCCATCGGACGCCAGGTTCCTTCGTCCGGTGGATGGGTGAGAGACAGAGTAAATACAGCCAGCGGGTTCTCTGGCTCTCTGGTTCCCCCCTCCCTCCCTGTCTCTCTGTGTGTCTGTGCCTCTCTCTGTCTGTCTGTCTCCCCCCCCTCCCCACAAACCTCCTCAGCTCCTGGAAGTAGCCTGACCAGCTACTCTCGCTCTCTCTCTCACCCATCCACCGGACGAAGGAACCTGGCGTCCGATGGGTGAGCAAGCGAGCGAGCAAAGGCTTTTGAAGCAAAGACTTCAAAGGCTGCCGGCTAGGAACAGTGCGCTAGGGTGCGCGAACCCCCCCCCTCCCCCTGCCAGTCGCGCTAACAGGGAAAGTTTTGCCGCGACTGGGGGGGGGGGGTTCGCGCAGCGTAGCGCGCTGTTCCTAGCCGGCAGCCTTTGAAGCCTTTGCTTCAAAAGCCTTTGCTCGCTCGCTTGCTCACCCATCGGACGCCAGGTTCCTTCGTCCGGTGGATGGGTGAGAGAGGCTGAGGAGGCTTGGGTGGGTGGGGGGAGACAGACAGAGAGAGAGAGGCACAGACACACAGAGAGACAGGGAGGGAGGGGGGAACCAGAGAGTGACAGACACACAGAGAGACAGAGAGTGGGAGGGAGGGAGAGAAAGATAGACAGACAGAGAGAAAGAGAGAAAAAGAAAAAGAGACAGAAAGGAAAGAGAAAAAAGAGAGAGAGAAAGAGAGAAAGAAAAGAGACAGAAAGAGAGAAAGAGAAAGAAAGAGAGAGAGAGAAAGAAAGAAAGACAGAAGGAAAGAAAGAAAAAGAAAGAGAGAGAGAGAGAGAGAGAGAGAACTTATGACCACAATTAAGCCCAAAAGTTTGGTTGCTAACCAAGACCATTGTTAAGTGAATTTCACATTTTCCAAATTGGCCACTCCCACCAGGTCACATGGCTGGCAAGCCACTCCCACCCGGTCACATGGCCGGCAAGCCACTCCCACAAAGCAGGCCACACCCACAGAACCTGTTCCAAAAATTTTGAAACCCACCCGTTACAGTCACAAGTGGTGATGTCTGTTAAGCAAATTGGCTTTGCTTAATGACCTCCACTCCCTGGTCTCCCTGATGCAATCATTAAATGACCACATGAATTGTTAACTGGAGCACGGGTGCGTTAGAGATGGAGGCCTAGCTTTTTTTTTACCACTTGGGGTCCGTTTTTGTTTCCAGGCGGCTTCCCTGAGGCCTGCTAGGCCAAAATGGGGCCAGGGGGTGCTTCAAAAGAAAGAAAGAAAGAAAGAAAGAAAGAAAGAAAGAAAGAAAGAAAGAAAGAAAGAAGGGAGGGAGGGAGGGAGGGAGGGAGGGAGGGAGGGAGGGAGGGGAAAAGGAGGAGGAGGAAGGAGCACAAATCTGGCACTTGATGCAGCTTCAGACGATACCTTGAAAGAGCACAGCAATCCAGAGCTGGAAGGGATCTGGAGGTCATCTAGTCCAACGCCTGCTCTAGCAGCACATTGTTAAAGTGAGCTTTTGTCTTTTCGCCTCCCAGTCACATGACTTCATAGCCATGCCCACCCAGTCACATGACTCCCACAAAGCCAGTAAGAATTTTTTTTAGATTTCACCACTAGCTCAGATGGATAAGCTAAGAATGTTTCCTACGGAGGAATTGAATATAATACAGGATAAACACTTGTGATCTTCCCTGGTTAAGCTGACTAGGATGTTTCCATTGTCAGAGAGTCAATCAAAGTTGCTTGTAGTGCTTCCAGATTATGTTATGTACTCCTCTGGATCTGTGAAGGGGCTCTATCCCTTTGTTTAAATGATCTGCAAACATGCATTTTGTTGTTGCCCAGCTTTTCACATTAATGGTTTCAGTATTTATCTGACTGTTAATTGCCACCGTATTGCTTACTTTCACAAATTCTGCTTTATTTTAAATTTTAATAGGCATCCTGAATGCTTGCCTGGAGCTTTGGGCCATCACTGAAATAAACTGTCAGTTCCTGTTTTACCAATCTACATGTACTTGCAATATTACCCAGCTATATAAGCTACAGCAGTTTCACTATTTTGCTTTCAGGTAAGTGAATGTTTTATGAGTGGGCATGCCCGCCCTAAAAACCATTTTGTAGAAGTGCGCACAGTGTTGCCAAAATTCCAAATGCGACATCTGGCCCCAACCACTTTGTATTCCAGCCATTACATTCTTGACTTTGGGATCTGCACTTACACCTGAGATAAAATTTTATCATCTGCTCTCTACGAACTCTAGAGGTAAGATTTCAATTAAAAAGCAGGACATCTTGTCACTTTATAAAATGATATATCACTAATATTATTTCACCTCTCAATAGGACTCCATGCTAGGAAATTTTTTAAACAATGCATAGTTAATACTTTAAAATTAAGTCCCTAGAAAAAAAGGAACTGGGGAAAAAAAATCCCTCAACCCCCAAAAATGCATTTAAGTGTTAATGTACAATATAGAATATCTTTATTAATGCTATTAGATTAGAAGTCCAGGTAGTCCTTAGCTTACAACAGTTCATTTAGTGACTGTTCAATGTTACAATGGCACTAAAAAAAGTGACTTATGACCAGGGGTGGGTTCTGGCAGGCACTACTGCCAGTTCGCTCGTGTGCGCACTACTTGTGCATGTACAGTGCAGCAAGATGGCGGTGCCCATGGATCCGTCTGGAGAACCAGTTCAGGGGCATGGCAGGCCTCGGTTGCTGCCAGTTCCAGCGCCCCAGGATACCAAACCACTACCGGTTCGGCCAAACCAGTTCAAACCGGTAGGAACCCACCTATGACCGATTTTCACAGTTACAACCTTTGCAGCATCCCCATGATCATGTGATCACAACTCAGAACTGGTTCATATTTATGATGGTCACAGTGCCCCAGGGTCACGTGATCCCCTTTTGCAACCTTCTGACAAGCAAAGTCAATGGGGAAGCCAAATTCACTTAACAACCAGGTCACAAACTAATCAGTTGCACTGCTTAATTTAACTGTGGCAAAAAAAGGTCATAAAATGGGGCAAAATTCACTGAACAAATGTCTCACTTAACAACAGGAAGTTTGGGCTCAATTGTGGTCATAAGTCGAGGACTACCTGTAGCAGTGGTGGGTTGATCTTACCATCGCTACCAGAACGCTGATCACGGTCTGCTTGTGTATGCACTGGGCCTGACGTGCGCTGCACATGCATGCGCAATCCACTGCCCCTGCAAAAATCAGCTGCTTGTTGGGGCTTGCACAGGCATCGCACGCTGTGTGCGCAGTGTGCCTTTTGGCATAAATACAGCTATTTATTTATTTTATTTTATTTTATCCCATTTCTATACCGCACCTATCTCCCCAATGGGACTCAGGGCGGTGCACAGAAGAATTAAAAACACAACAATCAAAATATAAATACAGTCACATCTTAAAATAGAATTAACTATATTAATTAGCTATAGAGCGCGGGGAGGCGGGTGGGCCAAATGAGCCACCATACCAGTATGCTGTCACCTACTCCAGGCCACTACCAGTATGGCCATATCAGGCTGTACCCACAGCAACCCACCATTGACCTGTAGACATATCCCTGACTCTAAATTCTTTATTTGTTTTGTTTTTCCTATTCCATGAGAGTGGAAATGAAAAAAAGGGAAAATGTCTCAAACGCAAAAGTATAATGAGATCCAACAGTAGCAATTTAAATAGGCATGTTATCTTTTTGTGCCTAAAAACCAAAAGCAGCCATTTGCCTTTGAGATAGAAAAAAAACAAAACCCAACCCCATTTTTAATACAAATTAGGCCAAGAGAAGCTTAATAAAATGATATGGATGACTTGTACATCACATTAAATGGTTAAACATCAAGAAAAACTGTGAAGGGCCTGCACTGTCTGAAATGGAATGTCTTAACCTGCTTACTTCCCAACATGGAATCATTCTCACTGGAGCAGAGCAAAAAAGCAGCTTGCTAAAAATAACAAACAATGATGAGAAACAACGAAGACAGACTACATACCAATGGGTTAATAGAGGAATGTTGTGTGTGTGATTTTCATAGTTCTTATAGTATTTTTTTTTTAAAGAAATGTTAACATAATTACATTTTATACCGCCACCTCAGGTAACTGTTCACATGAATAAAAGACTTTTATTTCTACCAGACTCTGCTCCTTTAAAGACCTTCAGGGTAAATACTCAAAATATATTTATCTCTTAAAAATTGACAATTGTATTTTAAAAGACAAACGGTATGCTTATTACACTTTTACAAGAGAAAAGCCATTATTTTAACTGATGGAGCTATATGCAGAAAAACCCTTATGGCTGCAAAAGGCACCAACTTACTAAGACAGCACTGAGGTATGCAGTCAGAACATGGATTACTTTGTTGAAATATCTAACATGATACTAAGACCTGAGGCACATTTTAGCTTCGTTCTAGCTTCCTTTTCCGTGTGTGTAAAAGAGAAAGACAGAGAAATCAAAGGAGGAAGATTTCTTGGTTTTTTTCAATGTTTTCAGTGGAGATCAGTTGTTTAAATGCCATATCAATTTGTTGAGATAACATATCTAATTATACAGGGCAAATATATTCCTAATATGTTGAATTCAGATCTCTATATTTTTTGGAAAGCAAAATAAAGATAGAATATACTCTAATTTTAAAAACCTGTGTGTTAGATCAGGGGTCCCCAACCTTTTTTGCACCAGGGACCGGTTTCATTTTAAAGAAAATTCTGCGGACTGGCTGGCATAGAGGAGGAGCGGGGGGGGGAGGGGGAAACAGGAGGTGCATGCGCACGTGCGGGGGGAGTCGGCTCACTTGGCCCTCTAGGGCCTCCAACGGTGCGAATAGCTGCGCCTGTGCATGCGCACACGGGGGGAGAGTCGGCTCATTCGGCCCTCTAGGACCTCCCGCATCCGGCGCGTGCTTTACCCAGGGGGCTGCCCCCTCCTCCCTCCTCCTCTCCGGCCCTGCGGCCCGGTTCCTATCAAGCCACGGACCGGCACCGGTCCATGGACCGGGGGTTGGGGAGCCCTGTGTTAGATCACTTTACTTTTGTATATATATTTAAGATAAACAAGTTCCCTTAGATGTACATTTATACATCAATAAAATTTAGTTCCACAGTACAAGGGTCTCATTTTGACTTTTCTTGAAAATCATTTAAAAGTAAGTTTCTACTTCTTCAATATTTTTAATTTGTGGTTGTTGTTTTTTTGGTAATGCTATATAGTCTGCTAAGATATACATATACATCAGAATACTTAATCAAAGATGGGGGACTATTTTTCCTCATCATATAGAGATCATTCATGAATTAAATACACAAATTGAGGGATTGTGAGTAATACTATCAATCATGATAAAACACTGACGAATATTCCAATCATATCAACATGCATTTTAGGTACACTTCAGTAATGCAGAAATTAAACCATAGCCGATAGCAACCCAGTCATAGTGTGCAACTATTGTCCTAACCAATAAATATAAACTTTATATTATCATACGAACTCAAAAACAAACTCAAACTACTGCAAACCTCCCTCAGTGTGGTTTAGAAATGAATGAACAAGGAGAGATACTCTTGGCAAGTCCTTTTTTAAAACAAAACTTGTAACTGCTTTAAATAGACTCATTATACAATTTCATTTTCATTCTGAATCCAGTAATTACAAACAGTGAAGTCACCATGGCACCTAGTGTAGTTAATCCAAGGATTGGCAAACTGGTGACTTATTGGGTTTTGGTACTATAAATATTCTAAAGTTCTTCCCAAATGGCCGGAAACTAAATAGGCCAGGCCACGCAATCTGTTTCATTCCCACAACCTCCCTACTCCCCAAGACGATGATCTGATTCTGACTGCAATATCCAAATTCATCCCATCCTCATCTGTTTACATGGATGACAAAATTGTCTCTGCAGAGATGCTGCTTTGGTAACAGCCTGTGCAGGGCCTTGGACAAATTGGTCAGCATTTGAGATTCATGGGAGCCCAGAGTTTTAAAATGACTTAGACCTACCCACCCTATAACAAAATATCAGCTCCTAATGACTCTGCTTTCTTCAGTCTAGGATCCAATGACCAGCCAAATCTGATACAGATAATCCTCAATTTATGACCACAACTGAGTCCAAAATTTCCATTGCTAAACAAAACAGTTGTTAAAGTGAGTTTTACCCTATTTTATGACCTTTCTTGCGACAGTTGTTAAGTGAATTACTGCATTTGTGCAAATCATCAATGATTTGGATGAGGGAATAAATGGGGAACTCATCAAGTTTGCAGATGACACCAAACTGGCAGGAATAGTCAACACTCCAGAAGATAGGCTTAAGATACAGAAGGATCTTGACAAACTTGAACATTGGGCACTATCTAATAAAATGAAATTCAATGGCGAAAAGAGTAAGGTTCTACATTTAGACAACAAAAATGAAATGCACAGGTACAGTATAGGTGGTACCTTGCTCAATAGCAGTAACTGTGAAAGGGATCTTGGAGTCCTAGTAGACAACCATTTAAATATGAGCCAGCAGTGTGCAGCAGCTGCCAAAAAAGCCAACACAGTTCTAGGCTGCATAAACAGAGGGATAGAATCAAGATCATGTGAAGTGTTAATACCACTTTATAATGCCTTGGTAAGGCCACACTTGGAATACGGCATTCAGTTTTGGTCACCACGATGTAAACAAAAGATGTTGAGACTCTAGAAAGAGTGCAGAGAAGAGCAACAAAGATGATTAGGGGACTGGAGACTAAAACGTATGAGAAACAGTTGCAGGAACTGGGTACGTCTAGTTTAGTGAAAAGAAGGACTAGAGACATGATAGCAGTGTTCCAATATCTCAGGGGTTGCCACAAAGAAGAGGGAGTCAAACTATTCTCCAGGGCACTTGAGGGCAGAACAAGAAGCAATGGGTGGAAACTAATCAAGGAGAGGAGCAACTTAGAACTGAGGAGAAATTTCCTGACAGTTAGAACAATTAGTCAGTGAACAGCTTGCCTCCAGAAGTTGTGAATGCCCCAACATTGGAAGTTTTTAAGAAGATGTTGGAATTGCCATTTGTCTGAAATGGTATAGGGTTTCTTGTCTAGGCAGGGGGTTGGACTAGAGCAGGGGTCCCCAACCTTTTTGGCACCAGGGACCGGTTTCATGTTAAAAAAATTCAGTGGCCATGGCTTGGCTGGCGTAGAGGGGGAGTGGGGGGGGAAGGGGGAACAGGCCGCACATGCACCCGTGGGTGTGGGTGTGTGAGTCGGCTCACTCGCCCCTCTCAGGCCCCCAATGGCGTGTGCAGCTGTGCCTGCGCTCTCCCGTTCCTGGTGCGCACTCTGCCCAGGGGGCTGCCCCCTCTTCCCTCCTCCTCCTCTCCGGTCCTTTCTAAGAGTTGTGCCACTCACTGCGGCCCGGTTCCTATCAAGCCATGGACCGGCACCGGTCCACGGCCCAGGGGTTGGGGACCCCTGGACTAGAGGACCTCCAAGGTCCCTTCCAACTCTGCTATTGTATTGTATTGTATTGTATTTGTCAGTTATTAACATAGTTATAAAGTGAATTAGTCTTCCCTGTTGACTTTGCTTGTCAGAAGGTCACAAAAGGTGATCTCACATGATCTTGAGACACTGAAACTATGAGAAATATGTATCAGTTGGCAAGCGTCTGAATTTTAATCATGTGACCATGGGGATGCTGCAATGGTCATGTGAAAAACAGTCATAAGTCACTTTTTTGGTGGTGGTGTAACTTTAGATGGTCTCTAAAAATGGTTGTAAATTAAGGACCATGGACCACCTCTCTCTATATATATATCAGTTTTTTTTTTTTTAATCCCATCACTAAGAAGAAAAGTAGAAAAGAAAGAAAAACAATCCGAGATGGGTTCCTACCAGTTCGGCCCAGTTCGGCCCAATTTGGCCGAACCGGTGGTAACCTGGCAGCCTGGTTCACTGGAACCAGCAAGGCCCCTGAACCGATTCTCAAGGTGGCGCCATAGACACCGGCATCTTGTTTTTATCTTCTGGGCATGCGCAGAGCTATTTTTGTTGTACTGTGCATGCGTGTGCAGTGCACATCAAGAGCGTGCGCTGTGCATCCCTGAGCAAACCGACAGTAGCGGCAACCAGAACCCACCCCTGCAAACAATGAACTATCCCGAAACTAGTTAAAGTAATATTGTTCAGCTTGCATCTATCTCAAAGGTACTTTTTACACGTATGTTTTCACCAACAATAAAAAGTCCAGGTTTAAATGAAATAAGAAGAGTACTGAATGTCAATTTTAATCTAATCTCCCATTTACGCATCTACTATAACTTTTGGGGTGAAGTCACCACTTCCCAGACAATTGGACAAGCCTGGAATTGGACAGCCTTTTGAGAAGTGCCATTCCCAGATTTTTCCAGAGAAGGTAATTCAAAATGGAGCCTCAACTACAATAGCCAGCAAATGAACTTTTTATTTAGAAATTATCCATAAATCAAAGGTAATCAACTCTAACCTGTCTTCAGATGTGAAGCGTCCTATTAGGTTGCTTACTCCTACTGTATTTCAAGGCCAATGTAAACCTACATTTATCTGTTTCTTCTCTAGCAGAAGAAACAGATCCTCTTCTCTAGGATCAGCAGTACAATGAGAACTGCTAATCCTTGAGAATCACGAATATCAGAAGCAGTAGTACGTCAACAGTATTCCTTTCTTATCTAAAGAACCTGATAATAATATGATTATATATGAGAACAATCTTGGTCAATTTTGTCTGATGCATAATAATACTATCACACAATCTGGTGCTTTAGAGATTTCTGCCCAATTCGGCCCAATAATTCTTCATTTGGGGGTTGGGGGGAAGGGGGTAGGAAGCAGACAAATAAGAAACCTGAAAATTATTCAGGAAGGCTTCAATATAAGTTTAACATTTACTTTGAATTAATATGCTTTGTGTTTAATAAAAATGTTGGCAGATGGTAGCTTTTCAGTTAAAATATGACAAGGTTTCTTTACATTTTTTTTCCTATGTAACCTCCCCTACACATTTCCCCTTCAAGGTTTGTTGTTCCATTTGTACAGTTTGCACATTTCTTTTACAACAAAGTATAAATTCAAAAAACTTTAGGGTAATTACTATAAGTTAGGAATAACCCATTCTAACTGGAGTTCAGGGCAAATCAGTGCAAACTATGAATGGAAAGCAAAACATGCTGGCAATGCAAACTTCATAAACATTACAAAGCAGAAGAAACTTCCTGTTATGCTAGAATTTTCTTTATTCACACATTTGAAATTAAGAAAAACTGGTATAACCAAAGAGATAGAGTCTAAAATGTTTGTGTCAAAAAGATAAAAAGATTTTACCCTGGAAATCTAACAAGGTACACAAATATTTTAAGAACACATTTGCCACCTGGCAAGGAAATACAGGCAGAGAAGGTTGATTGATGTCTTCTCCATTAATGTATTAGACAATATAGGGATAATCAAAAAAGGTTATCTTGATAACATTATAAAAATGCCAAAATATATATTTTATGTGATTATTTAAGCATGGTCCTCTTACTCCTAAATTATAGATGCTGTGGAGAAGTGAATTCTGCCTATAATACAGATATAAGGATCTGGCTAGATTATTAGCTTATTTGAGGGGGGGGGCAGGGGGAGAAGGATATTACAAGAACCCCCCAATAAATCACGACATCACAATTGCTTGCATCTATCCAAACTGAGTTTAAATCGTGTTGGATCATTCAAAGACTTTTTTTTTGCCTTGTCATAATTCATATTGGATGGAGACTATTAGTTAAAGGTATTTCTTTATTAAGTCTCAGAACTGTGTCCACTTAGTCATATCAGCATCAGTATTAAATTGAGTAATTTAAAGAATCATTGCATACTGATGAGAGCCTTTTGTTACATGTCTCTGAACATAAATGATATTAAGAACCATTTGAAAAAGTATATATACTCCTTGCTCATTAAACCTATTTCTGGGTTTTCTGCTCTGAAAATCAAGCAACTACTGGAGCTACAACTCAGAACACTTATATATTTATAGTCACTGCTGACATGGGAAAGTTTTGTTGATTTTGTTTTAAAGCTGTCTTAATAAGAAAATGAAAGCTTTGTGATTTTTATTTTTCAGACTTCAGAAGATTTGTTTCTTAGATTTTGAAAGATTCTAGGGAATTGTTATGTTTTTTGTTAAATGCATTACATGTGCCATCTATATAATGTATATAGGTATTTACCCAGCCATAAAATGTAATGAAATCATGCATTACTATTCAGTGTTTCTACATTTATTATTTTCAGTTGCTGTACTTTATCCCTTTAAACTGTCTTGCATTTATTTTATTTCTATGTTGTTCAAGGGTTCACTTATTTTCAGATAATAAAGATTCATGGCTAGATATTAAAATAAACTATTATAACTATTTTTCAACATCACAATAACCTTCAGCACTCATTCTTTGGTGTATACATATTCTAGGATGTATCCCATTTGTTTATTCCGTGAGTCTCATCTAAGAATTTGCAAATTACTTTAAGAATTTTGTGCATTGGAATTTCATTCTCTTTGACAACATTTCAAATATGAAAAGAAATAATGGTCTTAAGGTAGTGGGCAATGTTCTCTAATGGTTTTATTGTCTTCTAAGTAAGTAGTTCCAATGGATGGTAATGGGCAAAGAGTAGTCTGTTCAGTAGTTACTCAGTTGAGAGTAAATGTTACTTTTAAAAAGTAAATGTTACTTTTTAACATTTACAAAGCTCCACTAGAATAAAGAATTCATCCATTTGGGGTGAGGTATCACCAGTTATACTGATAGTATCCTAATATATTGAGACTCTAGAAAGAGTGCAGAGAAGAGCAACCAAGATGATTAGGGGACTGGAGGCTAAAACATAGGATGAACAGTTGCAGAAAGTGGGCATGGCTAATCTAGTGAAGAGAAGGACCAGGGAGACATGATAGCAGCGTTCCAATATTTGAGGGGCTGCCACAGAGAGGAGGGTGTCAAACTATTTTCCAAAGCAGTTGAAGGCCAAACAAGGAATAATGGATGGAAACTGAACAAGGAGAGATTCAACCTGGAAATAAGGAGAAATTTTCTGACAGTGAGAGTAATCAACCAATAGAACAGCTTGTCTTTGGGAGTTGTTGGAGCTTCATCACTAGAAGCTTTCAAGAACAGGCTGGACTACCATCTGTCAGAAATGAGGATCTGCTTGAGCAGGGGGTTGGACTAGATGACCTACAAGGTCCCTTCCAACTCTGTTAATCTGTATCTAATCTCTTTCTCTCCCTCTTTCTCTGTGTATGTGTATGTATGTATGCATGTGTGTGTGTGCGCGCACACGTGCACACACGAAATGAAACCTTGAAGCAGTTCTTAGAGGCTGTCAGAGCCTAGATGAAAGAAGCTGACACTAAATCAGGAGAAGATTGAGATGTTTTTTGTTCTAATGGAATAACATGTGGATACTTCCAGACACATAGCAACTGTCAGATAAGCCAGAGACTATCCCTAGAAGAGTCTTTGCTTATCTATGGACAATGAGCCAGTTATGCCTTTCCAAGATAAAGAGGCCCTCAAACCCTAGTTACCTTTTACATAGACTACTACAAGCTCATTGAATTATCAGCAATCATCCTCTTGCCTCTGAGCTAAGCACTAACTACCTATGGATTCAGTTCAAAGTGATGGTTTTGACATATAAAGCCATTTACGGCTTGGTACCCAAATATCTCTAAGGTTGTTTCAAATAGAACTTTCTCTTCCAGTTCACACCGCTGGAGATGATGAACATCATCACACAAGATATTCAGAAGACTGACACATATTCAGGGGCTTCTGGGAAGAAACGGTGAACTGAAGGCAAACAGTGTACTTTTTGCTCCACCAAAAGCAAATAATGAATATGCAAATAACCACCCAAGAGCATGAACTGCATAATTTTCCTTCATGAGATTTAGAAAAGAGGCTTGTACTTGATAGGTTTTGAAGACTTTTGTGAGAAGGAACTAAAGAAATTGACACAAAGTAGATTCTAGGAGATTATTTGTAGGAAATAAATATGAAGACTGTTAAAAGGAAGGGATATAAAGTTGGTTTATTTGATGAATGTTCAAATAGATACATTAACATATCTGGAAACCCTTAGTGGACTTTTGCTAACAAAAACTGAACAAGGCTTTAAAGATTTATTCATAGATAAGAGATGAGTTGTGGGAAGAAGCTATTTTTTTTTGTATTTTAAGAGGTGATAAGCTACTGATTTTTAAAAAATTTGTAATGAAGAGGGAAGTAACTTCTTTATGTATTTTTCTTTTTTCTTTATAATATTTTTTTTCTTTTCCATTTATTCTCTTCTGTACTTTCTATTCTCTTCTGCACTTTCTATTTTCTGTTTGTGTTTCAGTTTGTATTCATTTTTTATCTTTTCACTTGTAATGTTTAATTACTATAAAAAAGGAATATTATGCTAGGAGGTCATGCATCTCTATGGTGGCTCCTACCCTCTGGGACATCAAAAGATTCAAGGGGTGCCTTGCTTCCTGATATTTAGAAAGGCAGTGGGGAAAAAATGAGGAGAGTTTTGGATTATGAGATTTTATTGTTGAGGAGCACCTACAGGTAATCCTCAGTAATCCTCAATTAACAATGGTAATTGGAACTGAATTTCCATCATTAAGTCATGAAATACAATGTCAGGAGACTGTATCACTTAGTGGCCATCCTGGCATTTCAGGTTGCAATCATTAAGCAAATCCCACATTGTTGTTAGATATGTCAAGATTGCCATTTGCAATCTCTTGCTTTCTTCCCATTGACATCCATATTAATTGTCTGGAAAATTCAGACTATTTAATCTACCTATAAGTTTCCAATATTGTTCATTTACTTCAACACCAGGAAATAATTGAATGTATATTATCTACTGATATCATCTTCCACGGCCTATATTCAAACGAAACTGCTGCCCTAGGTTGCCAAGGATTTTAGAAAGCATTAAACTGTTGGACTATAAAATATTGCGTAGACAGACCATGACATATCCTATGTAATACCTTTTACTCCCGAACTTTTGAAGATAGTCCTTCATATTGCACTATGACATAATCATGAATAATAGTAAGTCTGGAGATTTAAATATATGAGGAACAAACCTATTCTCTTTTACTCAGCAAATAGTAAGATTCATGCTAGGCTTCAGAGAAGATTTAAATCTAAAGAACAACAGATGGGTTACTCAATGTGTATTTTAATAAGGCATCTCTCTGCTTAGACTCCAGTCTATTTTTATTTAAACTATTCTTCTTTTGAGGTTTGAACAAGACTTTCTGACAATACCAAGAGAATCCTGTTTTCCTGATTATTTTAGGAAAAAGCTCCATCTACATATGTTGAAGATGATGACAATCTAATTGTCTCCAAACTAAGTATGTTCTTACTTGGCCAAAGAGAAGAAAAGAGAAAAGCTATTTTGTATTTAAAAAAACAAACAAACCAGAATTATGTAAAACTGGCCCAACATGAAACTAGGGGTATAAGTCCATTTTC
The DNA here is from genome assembly GCA_039707465.1 of Rhabdophis nuchalis. Classification (NCBI taxonomy): domain Eukaryota; kingdom Metazoa; phylum Chordata; class Lepidosauria; order Squamata; family Natricidae; genus Rhabdophis; species Rhabdophis nuchalis. The sequence continues at coordinate 168,670,544 of CM077643.1, forward strand.
AAATGATGACAATGTATTAGAAACACAGCAGAAGCCAGGATACCAGAGCATGCAATTTTTAAAAAAATGTAAACTTGTGTGTGACTCGCTTAATATCTGCTTTCCTTAGCAAAGGAAATTGTGGTACCAATTTTGGTTGTAAGTCTGAAGGTCGAAGGTAAAGGTTCCCCTCGCACACATGTGCTAGTCATTCCTGACTCTGAGGGACGGTGCTCATCTTCGTTTGAAAGCTGAAGAGCCAGCACTGTCCGAAGATGTCTCTGTGGTCATGTGGCTGGCATGACTAAATACCAAAGGTGCACAGAACACTGAACTACTTATAAATGTAGCACTGTGTAGTGCTACATGTTCACTTATGTATATCCCAAAGCACCTTTCTGGAATTGAAATCAAACTGCTATGTTTTTATTTATTTGCTTAGTTACTGACGTTTGTATGCCACCCCAGTTAAGGATTTTGGAAGCTCACCTTTAACTACTCCAGAATCAACGATGAATTTAAAAAAAGCTCATCACAAAGGCAGTTAAAGCCCAGAACTAAAAAGCAGGCATAGGCCAAGCATTTACTATTGTTAATTATCACCACCTCCACCACCATCACATGTGATCAAGCAAAAATTATCTCCTTGAAGACCTAGAGATACTAGTAAGCAAATATAAAACAGGTGCTTAGTTCCTCCCTCAAAATTAATGGGACCTTCCATGTATTAATTGCTGATGGACTACCACAACCACATGCTTAAAGACAACACCAACACAAAACTATGACATCTTGTCTACTATCAATATCAAAATAAAAAACAGTATCATTAGTTCTTCATAATGTTGAACTGGTTAAATGTGGATTGTATTTTATTTTACTAATTTGTCCATGTTTCTGAGTGCTATATTGAACAGAACTGCATGACAGATTGCAAGTTTGGTAATTTCAAATAAGTTTACAAGGTTTTAGAACTTTCTTTTAAAATACAGGTTATTTAACAAATTGGGATTAAGTTATTTTAGGTCACAGTAACTGTGCAGTAAACTAATGAGGTGTATGCCTATTAGCTTAAAGCAACTAGCTCTGGACAGCTTGGGCTGTTGAACTTGAAGGAACTGAGATAACACTGCAACACGTTGGAGGGTTGTGATGGAGAAAAAAAACGCATAATCTTATGTCATACATAGTCCAACAAAACAGAATGGTTTCAAAAGCCAAGCAAATCAAAATCCTCATTTAATCACCTCCGTTTTATTTATTTGTGTGTGTGTGTGTGTGTGTGTGTGTGTGTGTGTGTGTGTGTGTGTGTATATATATATATATATATATATATATATATATATATATATATATATATATATATATATATATGTTAAATTTCTTTAAGGGATGATTAATAATAATTAATTAAGAGACCAGGATGGATCCATTTCGGGCTCCTTAGCCCTCGTCAGCTGGCCATACTTCCCTACAGGGATTTGAACTGGTGCTCTCCAGCATTCGAAGCAGGCTTCTCTATGCCTTGAGCTAACCAGTTTCCCTGATTACATCATCCTTTCCACTTAACAATATATCCACTTCATATATATATATATATATATATATATATATATATATATATATATATATATATATATATATATATATATATATATATATATATATATATATATATATATATATATATATATATATATATATATATATATATATATATATATATATGTTTTCTGAGGTTTTCGCGGGTGTTTGTATGTAGGTCTTTGGTTGTTCGGGTTTTCTCCCGCATAGAATTGGAAGTATCTTCACGACGTTTCGATGAAATCTCATTCATCATCTTCAGGCTGGTGCTTCGGGCTTGGTGCTTCCAGGAGCAAATATATATATGTTTTCGTAGATTTTCACGGGTGTAGGTATGCTGGCATAGCTGGCTTCGGGGATTTTCCCGTGTATAAGGCATAGAAAAGTTGTTGCAACGTTTCGACAAGATCTCACTTGTCATCATCAGGCAGGCTTGTGTCTGTGAGTGTGACTGCGGAGGCATCGCCCCTCTTTAAATCTTGGGGGGGGGGGGGGTGGAGTGCTGACTATTGTTGTGAGTGGGTTGATTGGCTGTGCAGTTGCATCGTGACTGGTAGATTGATGCTGATTGGTCTCATTTGTATGTTTCTCCTTGTTTTGAATTTCAACGGCTTGGCTGGAGGGTGGGGTTAATATCCAACGGATTCCGAAGAAAAACAATCACCAAACTAATCCAACAAGAGACACCCCCCAGGAACCAAGACAAAGAACAGGAAAATGGCATTGCCCTCATCCCATACATTAAAGGTACCACAGACAAAATCAGCAAAATTCTCCACAAGCACAACATCAAGACAGCCTTCAACACCAACCAAAAAATAACCAATATCCTAAGGAACCCAAAAGACAAGATCCAGCTAGAAAACCAAGGAGTCTACAAAATTCCATGTAAAAGCTGCCCTGCCACTTACATAGGACAAACCAACAGAAGGATTAGTGCACGTATTGCTGAACATAAAAATGTTTTAAAAAATCATCTTAATACCTCATCTCTCTATCAACATTTCAAAACTACAGGACATGACATTGACTTTCAAGGAACTAAAATGATCTCCAAGGCGGAACAGCTCAACAGGAGAATAATCAGAGAAGCCATTGAAATAGAGAAACAATCTAGCAGCATGAATAGACGTGATGATACCTCCCGCCTACCAGATATCTGGAAGCCAGCATTGACCAGCAGATGAGCCCCACCCTCCAGCCAAGCCGTTGAAATTCAAAACAAGGAGAAACATACAAATGAGACCAATCAGCATCAATCTACCAGTCACGATGCAACTGCACAGCCAATCAACCCACTCACAACAATAGTCAGCACTCCACCCCCCTCACCAAGATTTAAAGAGGGGCGATGCCTCCGCAGTCACACTCACAGACACAAGCCTGCCTGATGATGACAAGTGAGATCTTGTCGAAACGTTGCAACAACTTTTCTATGCCTTATACACGGGAAAATCCCCGAAGCCAGCTATGCCAGCATATATATATATATATATCTCAGCTTATATGACATTAGAAGAACTAAAGAATACTCAGTAAATAGACACTTTGCATTTTAAATAAAGAGTCTAATTCTGCTTCACACATGCAAAACGTGACCTAATCAAAAACTTTTTACTCTTAGAAGCAACATGTGAGAAGTCTAGATCACAAAATAATTAATCTCAAACTTCGACAACCAATACAATATCTCCATGATTGATCTCATCATAGAGAAATGAGAGTTATTTGAGAAGCAAATACAAGTATAAAAAAATAAAATAAAACAGGAAAATATCATCAGTTTCAAAAACTTTTGCTTAAGAAAGCTAATTAAATGCAGGGTTGAAAATTGTGGCTAGTTATTATCGTGCTCAGTAACTGTGTTTCCAATGAACGGGGGAAAAATGTTTTCTGCTTTGCTTTCTGTCTTTGTATGCTAACTGTAAGGGACAAGATGACAATTTGTTGTGGATATGTCCTGCTATTTTTCTCTGTATTGATTATATAGGTATTTCATATGGTCAGACAACTAATCAATAAAATGTATTGTTGTTGCATGCATCCTGTAAGAGGAACAAAATACAGCACTGATTTAGAAGGGTACTGCAGGGCTAGCTCAGTATTCAGTCCAGGAGTTTGATCCTGAGTGGCTCAAGATTGACTCATCCTTCCATCCTTCCGAGGTCAGTAAAATTAGGACCCAGATTGTTGGGGGCAATATACTGACTCTGTAAACAATTTAGAGAGGGCTGTGAAGTGGTATATAAGTCTAAGTGCTATTGCAACTTTGTTGTTACATAATTCATTTGTAGTTCTTGTTGCACAGCATCTTGTTTCCTAGAGTTGTGGGGGAGTAAAATAACCTGCCCCTTGGACTGTGTTTCATGCAAGAGAAGAGATACAAAAGGAATAAATTATAACTTTCAAGAACTTGGCATCTGAGGATTCCTTCTCCTTCCCAATTCATTATTCTTTTTTGTGTTGTGTCTTTCCATGCTGCAACTATAAAGCTAGGAAGCAACTCTGGGAGTCTTTATCTGAGAAGTATATAAAATATGTTCTAATAAATAAATTTCAAAAATCAATATATACACAGATGTCCTAAATAGTAAAAGCACTCATTTTCTTCTCAACCAGATTTATTGGGCAGTGAAAAGTCTGACATACATTACAAATAAAAATTGAAAACATTTAGTAATGGGAGATGAAGACATAAAACATAATACAAAAAGTCCATCAGTTGAAACATATGGTCTCCTTAAGTTAAGAAATTATGCTTTGGACATGCATAGGTAGGCTGATTATTTAAAGGAATAGTTAAAAATGGTAACTTTTGAAGCTAAATTGAACTCACCAGAGGCAAAAGCCAAAATTCCTGGATAAAATAAGTCTATTCCTTGGGTCTCAAATCTTCCAAGCAATGTACATGAAAAGCATAGAGAATTATCCATACAGCAGCCAATGGAATTTTGCTGTTGGAGACGAAGGACTAAATATTTTTTTTGTCATATTCCATGTAGAAGAGCTGATCACACTTAATAGATGAATTTTCTTTCAACACTGGCCCAGAGGCAGCCACCACCATAGGGGTAATGCATTAGTTTAGGCAGAACCAACCAAGCATGGAAGATATAACTTTGTCCTCCAAACATTTTGCAACTATTCCCATTTTGACCCCAATATCTGCTGCCCAAAAACCATTATCTAATTCTGCCTAATAGGAGAAGTTATCTTCCCTATTCAATAATAGGATTATCTTAACCCACAGTTTATTAACATTGAATTGTTTTAAGCTAACATAGTATTAAGAGAATATTTAGTGTACTGGGGGGAAATGGTTTGAAAACAAAAACCAGATAGAGGCTTTCCTAGAGACACAGCTACTTCAAATCTATTCTAATCTGGTTTTAGATTTAATGATATATTTCAAACAGAATTAATTGTTAGATGGGATCTGGTTGGTTAGAAGGACCTCCATCACATTTCCTTTTGCTTTCTGGCCTCTTTTGCTTGATGTCTTTAAGTCTTTATTGTTAGTAAATGAGCCAACTTATCTACAAAGTTTATGTTTAGAGGTCCATCTGTGTAACCCAAACCCCAACAGAAATATACTTAGCAGGGTCATGGGAGACACTTTTTTCGACTGATGGACCTAGATCTAGAGTTTCCCTCTTGTCTCCTCTTCACACCCTTTGCAGGATAGCAAAATCTTTCTATTTCTAGAAAGGCATTTCATTTAATTAAAACTGACCAGTGCAAACACTGTGCCCTTGATAAAAGATTAACTTCAAAATGCATTGGGTCAACAATAAAACATGTTGCACTGGCATATGGGAATCCTCCCTTTTGGTTCTCTCGAAATATTGCCTGATCTTACACTGCTTGTTATGGCTCAGATAAAAGTGATTTCTTTGATGCCAAGGTAAATGTTGGAAGACTAAAAGAAATTCTGCTGCTTGGACAAAAAACAAGTCTGTTACTAAGCCCATGGCTGGCTCAGGAATTCTGGGAGTTGAAGTCCACAAGTCATAAAAGGGCTATGGTTCACCACCCCTGCCCCAAGACCACAACCATCAGTCACCTCTGCTCAAAGCTTCCTGTATTTTATTCTGCATTTTATTCACAACCTTGCTGTGAAATGTTCTCTAATCAAGTACCTTAAGACTGAAACTGAAGACATTCTTGGAACTATTGGGCCTGTCAATGTTTTAACCAGGATATTGTCTCTGGGTGACCTCAGAAACTACTGTTATGACTCAATCTGAAAGTCCACATTTAGCACTAGACGTTCCCAGCCACGGGTTGCTGTGGCCCAGTCTGGTTAAATGGTCAACCAATCTGTGTGTAGATCTACACCTGCACACATAAACACGTACACACAACCAGCGTATAACCCCCAATCTACCTACCTACCTACTGTATTTCTCCCTCTCTCTATCCCTCTACCTACCTACCTACCTACCGCATTTCTCCCTCCCTCTCTCTATCCCTACAGCTGCCTACCTACCTACTGTAATTCTCCCTCTCTCTCTATTCACCTACCTACCTACCGCATTTCTCCCTCCTTCTCTCTATCCCTATAGCTGCCTACCTACCTACTTACTGTATTTCTCCTTGAATCTTATGGACAGAGTATTTTATGTCATAAAGGATGACATAATACCTGTGGCCCACTTCTCTCTCTCTATCCATCTACCTACCTTTTTAATAATTTTTTACATTTCCATTGTGTGTACCTGGCACAGGTGTGACATCTACACAATCTATATATATCATTGGTGCCGTATTTGAAAGGAACATTATGTGAAAATTTGGAAGCGATCGGTGCAGTACTTTCAGAGATTAGCGGTTTTGAACAAACCTTTGTGACATTTTTATTTACTGTATAGAGATTAGAAAGATGTCCATAGCTCTCTTTACCTGTAATCAGCACTGACTGGTACATTCTGCATGAAGTAGAGAGCTGCAGTTCTTGCCCTCCAATGCCATTTCTTTGCCGGAAGAGTAAAAAGGACGCAGTCTCCTATTTCTTCTTGGAGAAGGTCCATGAGCTGCTTATGTGAACCTCCATAAAAAGCTTCAATTAGCAGGACGGTCATTCTCTTATGCGTTTTCCAAATTGTTGGAGAATCTTAAAAATAAAATATATAAATTCAAATCAATATTAATAAAAAAAGCTTGGATGATAATTAGTTCATTTTTAAAGGTGTCATACAGGATCATGATAAAAGCAGAAGTACATGACAAGAATTCAGGCAGGGAGCTCAGTTTAAAGGGATTCAATCTTTTTGTTTCATTAATAAGTTTAATTTTAAAAAGACTAATTAAAACTGCAAGTAAGGCAAAAGGAGAATATCTATTAATCAAAGTCAGATCTCATTAAAATTTAGGGTACAGTTAATAATTTGGTCATATATGCAATGTGCTTGAAATTGCCTAGGCTTTGACTTTGTCTCAGTGTTTCTCATTTATATATACATACAATCAATTCTCGACTAATGACCATTCATTTAGTGACAACTACAACTTATGTTGGCCCTGAAAAAAACTGACTTATGACTGGTCCCCCCATTTACAATTATCGCAGTGTCCCTGAGGTCATGTGATCAAAATCCAGCCACTTGGTAAACATATATTTACGACCGCTGCAGCATCCTTGGAGTCATGTGATTGACACTTGCAACCTTCCCAGCTGCCTTCCAATAAGTAAAGTCAATAAGCATAATCAGATTCCCCTAATGATCACGTGATTCACTTAATGACAGTGGTGATTCATTTAACAACCATGGCAAAAAAAAGTCTCACTTAATTGCCAGTTCATCTAACAACAAAAGTTCCAGTTCCAGTTGTGGTCATAAGTTCAAGGACTCTCTCTCTCTCTGACTCTCTCTTTCTCTCTCTGCATGTGTGTGTGAGAGAGAGAGAGAGAGAGAGAGAGAAAGAGAGAGAGAGAGAGAGAGAGAGAGAGAGAGAGAGAGAGAGAGAGAGAGAGAGAGAGAGAGAGAGAGAGAGAGAATGCACATGTACAGGTACTGAGAAAAAGAGTGGTATCCATAAACAAATTGACTTCTATGGACCTCACTTCATATTTATGAGGTCCGTAAATGGGGCACATGCCTATCGTCCCTGTCATTTTATTTTTATATTATTTGTGTTTTGGTTTTTGTTTGACAAATTATAAATAAATAGAATAAATACAGAAAACACAATTTATTTGATTTTTATAGATTTTGCTCTCTAGAAGACATCACATAAATGTAATGTTTAAAGTAATGTTTAAAGTACAATTCAATCAAAATAAGTTTTCATATTGCGTTCAATAAAAGAAACTAATTTAAAGGAACTATGACAGAACAACATAAGGGTCTGACATATTAATTTATCCGTAGAACATCTGCCTCTAAAGTTAGAGACAACCAAAAGTATTTTTCTCCCAGCAGATAATTACTATACTACTATATATGGCTGGAAGTAAACAATATTATACATTAAGGAAGCTGTTCACACTTCTAGTCAAAGAAAACTAGAAAACTAAGTTAGAAACAACCATTAGGCAACTATATATAGCATTCCAAAGTAACAAGACGACGAAGAAAGAGGACAACATAAGGCCACTACTTTATGGATTATATCAACATGCTCTAAATGGGGCTGCTGTTAACTCAAAGAACTTCAAGTGGTCCAGAATGTAGTCACATGAGCCATGATGTGGTTATATGACACTTCTGCCATGTAAACTATAGTAATTATCTGTAGGCATCAAGGTGCAATTCAAATTGTTAGTTGTCATCTGAGAAGCTCTTAATGACATAGGGCTTCATTACCTGAAAGATCAACTATAGTGGCCTCACATCCAGGATAATCTGATAGAGCTGTCATGCTTCATATCCACCTATTAAACAATGTTATCTGATGAGACCCAGCAAATGTGCCTTCTTGGTATTGAATCTGCCCTCTGAAAAGCAAGCTCCCAGAGATACAAACAGCCCATTCCTGCTCTCTTTTAGAAGTGGTCCCTTCCCTTAAGCTTGATTTAGGGTTACCCACAATTGTATGCAGGCATCTTCGCATGTCTAAGCTGCGAACAGGCTGATGGGTAAGCATAGGTTGCAGACAGCCAATGCACAGATCTCCCAAAACTCTACTGCGGGTTGTGTGGAGGTGTGCATCCGAACAGGCTGATTTATTGATCCAACTTCCTGTTCTGTGCTTTGTTGTTTGAGAGCCCCCTAGCCAGAATCTTACATTTGCACAAATTATAAATGCAACATCTATGCAACCATTCTCAAACGACAGATCGGTACGTTTCCTGACGTGCGGCAATGAAGAAGTGTAATCCAGGCTTAAGCATTGAGCTAAGGTACAGTGTGGGACCATGTTGGGATGGTTCTGCTGTTACCGTATCAGCTGCCTCTCTGTTTGGATATCTTTTGGCCTTTCCTTTTTTTATGATTTCGATTATTGAACTGAATTTTTTATATTATGCTCAAAATTGTTCTGAGTAGGAAACTTAGAAATGTGATTGACTAATAGATTAATGATGGCTAGATAAATGGAAGGGCAGACTCTCTCTCTCTCTCTCTCTCTCTCTCTCTCGATAAACTGCATCAGCTCTACCTACTTAAGAGGCATTTTTCTATAGTGATGTTGTTACTTTTAAAGAACGAATAAACAAATTGTAATCTTGTCAATCTGCACAGACCAATCATTCTCAGAAGAATGAAGACAGAAAGCAAATAAGAAAAAAATATACACTGCTATGAGTCCTTGAGGAAAAGACAGAAAGAAGCATACCCACTACATAAATGTGAATCCACATTCTCCACGATTAATGAAATAAAAATAAAGAGTTTGGTATAAAATAGTCAATCCCGATCAAAACTACCACCAACTGCAACAGGAGCTCCACATTCACGAACTACTGTACTCATAGCACAGAGTATAAATCTATAAAGATATGCGGAAAGCTTAAGTAGGCCCTCCCAATTTGGAGGAGATCATTCCAGAGGCTTCACACTCTGTGGCCAACTATCTTTAGAATGCCGCCTCAGCTACAAATTACTTTGTTACACAGTTATGTTTTAAAAGGCAAACTCAAGATCAGCCAGGGCACTTAAGACCAGATGCCTGTTCTTGCAATCTTAGGCATGTCTAATCACAAAAAAAGGAGAGAAGTCCATTTCCCCATCCCATTGCTAATCCATATCAATTCTCAGGAGTAATATAAACCCACACAGATTAGTCTTGTATTTTTCCTTGATTATTATAATTTTGAAAACCCCACAGTTAAGTGATATATATTTTATTAGCAGTAAAGAGCAGCACGGTTTTAAAAAAAAACGTAAAAATTATGTTTGGCTTCTACCTTTTGCTATCATCACACGCCATCGTAAATTATTCTTGCTTTCTTATTTTATTTCCTTTGACCTAGCCAAGTTAAGGTAAATACACACCATGTAGTCCTTTGAGATCTGGAAAAGCCACTAATGATAAATGGCTTGAGAACATTTACCCTATCAGATGGAATGCAAAGCTCAATTGGGTATAAATCATTTCAGGTATTTTAGCCATTTCAAAAACAAAAACAAAAAAACCCCCAAGTACTAGAACAACGTTACCACTTTCTCATTACAAGACTTCATCTCTCAAGGGTGCCTCTTTGGAACCAATAATTCTCCATGACGTACTAATGGTTTGATTCCATTCTCAGGAGTGCATCACCATGCAGCTTGAAAAATTCACGGGAGCCTACATTACATCATAGTTGTTTTTCCCCCTCAGGATACATGTTACTCTGATGCTCAAACAGATGTGAGCAACTCAGCAAAAAACAAAAACATAACAGTATTTTGGTCCATGAAAGCAATTTGCTTTTAATTCCAGTTCCTCAAAAATGGCTCCTCCTTTTCATTAGGAGATCCTCAGCCAGCATTACCACCTCTCCTACCTTATGTTATTGAGAAGATGAGAAATATTGGTGAACACACATTACTGCCCAATATTTCAGTCGAAATCAAGTCTCACTCTAGAGATAAAACAAAATATAATTAAAATTCCCAGATGAAAAATCCTTCCCCCTCCCCAAATAACCTCACTGCAAAATAGATTATTCTGACTTTAAATAACTTATATGCATAATTACTTCACCGATAGCATCCAGAATTCCTTCATTTAAATTTTCTGGAACAAATTTGATCATTTAATTTTTAAAAACCTTGAAGTTTTATAAAAGATTAAATACAATCTACATGATTCGAAATTTCTACATTCGCTGAAATATGTAAATGGCAACAAATACTAATCGACATCTCCAACTTGCAAGAACTTCAAAAGTAATAATAAGCTGGAAAATAACTCTTTTATGTTTTAAGAGTTAGGGACGAAAAGAAACAAACAAACAAAATACTCACATTCAGTTTCCCAGGAGTTTATTAAAGAAGATACACTTGTTTTTTTAGATGTACATTTTCAAGGGTGGTTTTCACAGATGTCAGCCTAGTTTTGTCAAATCAACAGGCGATGCTGACAAAAGGGACAATGAAAGATACACATCAAATTTCAAACTTCTTTTGATAAAATATTTTAACAATCATCCATCAGAGTATTCAATATTTAAACACTTAAATATTAAATATTGAAATGCATATTTATTCACTAAGGAGTTCTTCAGTTATAGGGAACAGAATATATAGTTTCTGCAATGGTTAAAAGCCTTCACATAAGAAACTTGTTCTACCATGAAATCTACGACATGCTCAGCTCAATGGCTTTAGTCCCTGACCAAAGGAATTTTAGGCATGTAACATTTGGATCACATTACAACCTTTGTTGATTGAAACACACATTGCCGTGCTAGGAAAGGAAGGGGAGAGTAAGAAGGAAAATTCCCTACCTATGATTATATCAGAATGGGAACTTAAAGCATTAATATGGTCACATTTGTCTACTGTATTCCTCCAATGCCTTCCCTAACCAGTACGTTTTTAAAAAATGAGATTATCACAAAACAAATAAAATGTGATGTAGAGGGAGAGGGAGAACAAGTCATATAATAGCCACTAAAATAATTTCATTTAACAATGCTTATATTCTGGAATACATAGTTAATAAAAAACAAATGCTTCAACTGCATTTCTAAGAAAATGTTTATGAAATACTATTTTTAAAAATAAAAGTACGATTGTTTTATATACACGGATAAACATAATTTGCACATTAGGTAATTGGATTAAATGGAAGAAGGGAACCCCATCTTGTGAGGAGGTATTAAAATTCTTTTTATTGTCCCATTACATACAAATTGCTGCCAACGTGCATTTTATCAGTGTTTCTAAACAGTTTCTGGTGTTCACAATTTACACAAATTTATGACCAGGTTCCACACATATAAATATGAATTGGTAGACCTCAATATATATGTGACTGAATAAGAAAATTATCTTTTTGATTTCATGCCCTTGTTATTTGGATATTCAATGTCTTGGACTTGAATATAAAATAATGAAACATCTTCCTAATTATATCTGTGAATAGGGAGAGAAGCATGGAAAAGCCACAAAGTTGCACTAGAAAAATGCATATTCAAATCTTGGCCATTTCTTGAACAAACTGAGAAAAGCCCGTTTGAACCCCTAAGAGTTTTTTAGAGTAGTTTTCTACTATCCCTTTGCATTGGATATGTTGGCTGGAGATGAGTGGAAATCTAAAACATCTGAAACATAAGGGTTGGTTGCTATTGATAATTGTCTTCAATTAATTGGATGCAGTCTGACATGGTGAGTTGCAGCAGCAGGATCACACTGCAAAAATGCTTGGCAAAGTATAAAGAATTGGTCTCTCAAATGAATGTTTTGAAAGAATACTAGCATGGACACTGTTGGGCAAAATAAACCAAAGGTCTAACTCAATTATATGGCAGCTTCATCAATCCTCTAGTTACCTTGGGCATGGCAGAGCCTATCCATTTGTAGAGAAGCAGTACAAAAACAATTCACCTTAAATCATTAGCATAATCTGTGGCCCCTTACTTTCAGGCCTCCTATGGCCTTTAATTCCAACATATTTGAAGGGCACCAGTTAGGGACAGTTATTCTATCCCGAGCCCCTGCCCTCACACCTTGGACTCATCCTTTAAACAAATAAAAACTTAGGTTGAAGGAAGTAACTTCACCCTTGTAGCTCAATCTAGAGCAAAAATCAGCCTTGAATCAAGGAACTCTCTATCTGTCTTATGTCATTACAGAATGCCTAAGTCAGATAAACTTTAGCAGGACTGAAATTCATCAACTATTCAATGCGCCCATCAACTGAAGAACAGACGGCACATTTGTAAACAGTGCTGAGGACAGCAGTAGTAATGCTGCATTAAATGTTCCTATGAGCTCTTCTCTGAAAAGCAATGTCAGATGGCAAAATACGTACATACATACCATAAAAGGCATTATTTAGTGATGGTAAAATGTATTCACATTCTTCCCTTTTTCTTTCACTATGAGGCCTGAAACTGATCATCCAAGTAGACAGCCATTGCTCAATTCAACTGATAACATAAATTCAATCTTTGTCTCTCTTTCTCTTTAGTGTGTTTGTCTTACCTATCAACTTTGTTTCTCACTTATTTAAGCTAGCAAAATATCATTTTTTTTCCTGTTTACACTACAGGAGATTACACTACAGTTTACACTTTGGAGAGATAGGCGCGGTATAAACATTAAATACATTAAATTAAAATTAAATTAAAAATATACAGCATGTATTGCTTGAAAAGCTTGAAATATGGTACAGCATAAATTTCTTGAAATGCTTTCTAAAAAATACAGGTCATTAAACAATTTTCCTTTATTAGTATTTTTTATTGAAAATGTGTATACAAAGTATTGGTAACAATGTGTTTCCCTCCTATTACATAGCCAGTGGTGTAAAATAGGAAACTTCTGCAATTCATGTTATCATGCTACTTTTGAGGACGTTTATGTGGAATCAGGTTATCAAAAGAGTTCATATTTGAATATCAGCCCAAGTAAGCTAAGTTTAATGTGTGCTTTGAATTAGAAGAAAAGCTTTGTTTTCCTCCCAGGATAAAGGAACATAGGTAGTTAGATAGGGTAGATAGCCATGATTGCATTTTACTCATAATATATCTTAAAATCTGCCTTTTAGCATTCTAAAGAACTTCACATAACAAAAAATGATAGTTAGGAGGCAGAGAAACAGAAAATATGCTCACAGCTTGCATATTTTCAGGACAGAAAATTCTTAATTGTATGAATACAGTGGATTTTATAAGATAAACGCAATACTGGAAAAAAAACCCATCCCCACACAGATTAAACATTTTATAGAATGATAAAGAAGCCATGTGATCTTTGCAAACACAAATATATTCAATTGTTGAATGATAAACTGAAAATTGAAATTTATGACATAAAAACATCTACCAGAGACAATTAATCCATAAAATACTTTTAGCACAAGCCTTTTGGAGTTTTACATATTTAAACAGTGATATGCTCTAAAATCTTTGGAATGGAAGGAACAATGGTATAAATCCTTAAAAGAAGATTACTAATTCACATGCAGAATAGCTACATTATAAACCTGTATATCTCAGCTTCTTCTTTTTTAACTATGCATATCCCAATAGTCTTCATAACTTCTTGCTGTAAACCAAGCTGTTTTTAAATTACAGGATTGGGTTAGCCAAAGCATTTATGTTGGCATTTACACGCATATAAATCTACATTTGGACTTTTTATGTGCTATCAAGTTAGTATTGACACTTAGTAACCACATAAATAACTTTCTCCAGCATGGTGCAGTCCAATGGTGCACTACCTTTAAAAAAATGCTTTCTATCTGCAGTTATTAATTATATACTGTCACTGAAAATGCCCAATACAAACTGCTTATGACTCTGGTTTAATGCTGCAGTTATAAACTACAGGGCTTTGAAAGGAAAAAAAAGAGATACAGGTAATTCTTGAGTTACAACAATTGGAACTGGAATTTACTTTACTAAACAACACGGTCATAAAGTGTGACATCACATCACTGCATTGCTTCACAATAGCAATCTTGGCAGATCCAGTTGCTTTTGTAAATTCAGGATGACTTGGGTTGTTAAGTGAGAACCTCATTTAATGAAATGCTCTGATTATCTTACCCAGTCAGGATTCAAACCAAACCGGACATTCGTTTTAAAATAGCATAGTTTAGTTCTGTATTTCTTATGTCCAATATTAATATAAATTATTCAGTATAAAACAAAGCATAAGTGGTTGAACTCAAAGTTTGAAAAGCCCGCTTGTAATGCTGATGGGATAACACTCTGTATATCATTCAGATCAAGCCCTACCTCTTAAAGAATCTTGTTTTCAAGTCGTATGAGTGTACGATTATCAATTTCTATGACCTCAGCAGCTCACATTAGATTTAACTGGATGAAAGAGGTTTGATTAAAAATAGTGTTACATCTCCCATTACCACACCTATTAGTTCCCTAACCACCCTGAGATATTTTAAACATGACAGGAGAAGATGTTATTAGTAACTACTTCCCTATTATAGAAAAAGAATCAGCCTAGTCGTAATAGCCTCATATTCATTTTGGAACCAATCTGCGTTTTGCAATATTTCCACTAGATCTTAACATCTGCCCAATTAAGATAGTGCTAATTATTGTTATAAAGAGGGCAGGATCCAAGAATGCTCAACTGCTTTAAATTAAAGAATTTAATACACACAACAAATTATCCATATGAAAACCAATAAAACAGAACTCTCAACCTAATCCAGTGCACAATTACCTCAAAGAAAGCCCTTCTTAATAAAGTACGACTACTTCTACGAGAATAGGCTGGATTAAATGAAGTTCATGGGCTCTAGGTTAATTCAACCTTATTTTAAAATACACAAAAGTCTACCCTTCATCTTCAGAAACCTCACAAAAAGTATGCTAATATGAATTGGCTGACTTTTTGAAATATTTCGAAAGAAACAAAACAGTCCCTGTGTTATCATTTTAACTAGTTATACCAATCAAATTTCACCATAACAGTTTCTAAGGCAAAATAAAATTCTTCAACTGGCTGACGTTACTTATACTTTATATTTATTTCCAGTACGTGGAATGCCAGCCTTATCTTTAAATTCACAAAATGGCCTTTTTAAGTTGGTCTGCCTCAATAATCTGAGATTGAACATTTCTACTGTATTTATTTGGAATACATAGAAAAAGCATTTTTTTTCTTTGAAAAAATGGTTTAGGTTTCTGAGGTTGGCAGAGATATGATAAACAGCTGTAGACCTATCAGAACTTGCCCCAAAGCCTTCAACATTCCGGAATATTACAAGCTGATTGACCATGACTTTATAGTCAATGCTAGTAGCTACAAGTGCAGTGCGGACAACAGCTTGCCTTGTTTATGAATGTAATATTGGCAGTATTTGTCGTCATCCTATGCACAAACAACAGAAAAAGGCCAAAAACAACTTAAGCAATACTGCTAATTTATTAAAACCAATTTGTTAATTTGGATATCTAGCAATATATTCTAGAACAAATAAACAATACACATTCAATAAAAATCCTTTTTCTCTAGTTAACATTCTTGACCCTGATTTAACATGTAATAATCTCTCTGGATGCCTATTCACATTCTTGAACAATTAAAGAAGAACAAAAAAGCCTCAAGTATTTCATCAATCCTAACAAAGGCAGTTGTTAGAACTAAAATGCCTCCAGTTAACAATCTGCAAAGTAGATCAATAGTTCCTAACCTATACACCCAGCCTCTATTTAGAATGGAGTTTGACCTCTAGGCACTGAAAACTTTCACTATTACTTTCTGGCAATCTTCTATTAAGAATTAACCCTAACTGGAACTCACTACTGAGAAACTCATTCCAACTTCTGTTTTTGTGCAAGAAAAAAAGCATTACCACACCAAAAACAGAGATACAGAATGATATTCTCTGTGAGAATAATTCCAGAGTGTGCCTCTAGCAGTACTACTAACTACAATTTCTACAAAAAATTCCATCTGAGTCGAACCCCTTATGTAAGGTTACATAAATCAGGGGTGTCAAACTGGTTTAATTGAGGGCTGCATCAAGGTTGTATTTGACCTTGGGGGAGGTGGTCAAAGGACATGGCCACGGTGGGTATAGCCAGCTCAACGTCACTCGTGCCGGGGGTGTCAGGGGTGGCCTGAGCTCTCTGCCAGCAAAAACGGGCTCCCGAGCTCCATTTTTGGCTGCAACTGCCTCCTACAACCCTCTACCAGTGAAAACGGAGCTTGGGAGTTCCACATCAGCCTTTGCGAGCTGTTTTTCCTGGCAGAGGTCCAGCAGGTCCTCTGCTGTTTCCAGGGCAGCTTTGCGGGCCTTTGAATTTGCCTCTCCCCAAGTTGATTTGACATATTTCTTACATATAGGATGGTGTTTATTTCTTAGCAATACGACATGTTAATTTTAAAAATGTAACCATTTTAAAAATGCATTACCTTATACTATTCAAATAAGTATTTATACATAATTTTAACTTATCAAGCTGTAAAGGCAATTTCCTGAAAACTCTACTAATCACTAAAAGGAAGAGACTACGCAAAGCTTCATGTGCTGAAGCTTTCTCTACATCCTATGCATTTAGCTCATCCTAGATGTGTGCTTCTGGATGGATCAATGCAGAGCCTGTCATGAATTTTTGGTTATTTACAAACACAGCTGACATGTTGCTGACCCCTGTAATATTTGCCAAGTGCCTTGCAGCATCTCGTAATGGCCACTGCCACTGGTATATCCAAAAACCCTTCGAAAATACAACCTAACAGTACAGTACTGTCACAGTATGGTATGATGAGACAGAATGTCCAAAGGGATTTAGGGAATTAAAGGGATTTAACTCAAGGGATTTAGTGATTATTAAACATGGGATTATTTTAAAAATTTACCTATAATTCATCTAAAAATAAAATACCTTTCATTTTAAGTCCAAGATTCAAAGTGTGATCTTTTGAGTTAGAAGCAATAAACCAAAGGCACATGCTGATGCACATGGAAGTGTTATTCAAGGTTACACTTAAATAATTTCAGTTGATTAATGCAAGATTAGTTTTCAGTCTGCATAATGTGCATATAATAAAAATAATAAATTAGATCCATATTTAGCAGCAGGCAATGGAGGGACTGGACTTTTTTTCCCCACCATGCTACTGTCTGCTCACCAAAGGAAATCTCCGCGTGATTTTAGAGGATCAGTTTCCCCCTTCAGCTTTGAACACCATAACTCACCTTATTCACAATATCTACCATTATGTGGAAAAGTAGGCAGGAAAATCCTTGCTATTCCATTTGTGTGGATTTAAATTTAGATCCATCGAAGACAAAGTAAGAAATACTATCTCCTTTCAAGCAATGATAATGTACTACAACAGGCACAATATTTGCAAAACAGCAGGAAAAACACTTCTTCTGATAGTGATTCTTGCAGTACAATATCAAAATAATCAAAAATAATCTGTTGATGACAGCATAATGAATATTAGTATTTAAGCTATAATATAATAACTTTATTATTTGTTGTATTGAATATTGTTACTGCAGAAAACTAGTAAAGTCTTTAAAAAAATTCAGACGGTGGTATCAGAAATTTCCAACACTTCTAATTAAAGTCTGTTACATGATTAATGATACAATTCTAAACATTTTCTTTAAGAAAATAATATAAATTTGTCAAAATTGCTGTCTTATAACCAGATAGGTATAAGGTACAAACAAACCACAGCTGAATTTCAGGCCAATGTTTTGGCTATATTTGTTGCTAAGATCAGAGCTTTAGTAGTAAATAATGAAAATTTTAGAAATTATGGAAAACACTTGTATTGCTAAATCAGCTTTTTAAAACAGACTATACATTGTGTAGTTTGTTTAAACTTGAATGTTATTCTCATTGCAAATAGCAAATATGAATATTCAAATTTTTATTTTATACATGGCTATAAAGTTCATTTCAAACCATAGGTACAAAAAGTAATCCTGACCTTCAAAGTAAAGTGGTAGAAGTTGGGGGGAGGGGATGGAGAGGACATGCTCAATGCTAGTACAGCAAGCTCATATTATAATGATGAGCCACCATAAAGGAAAGTTTTTCATTTTTTCTAGTTGTTCCTACAAAGTGAGATGTGTTAATATTTACAACAGCAAGATCATGCCTACTAACATATTTTGTAGGAATAAAGAATTGTCTAATCTGCTCTCTGAAGAGGGAGGGAGGGAGGGAGGGAGGGAGGGAGGGAGGGAGGGAGGGAGGAAGGAAGGAAGGAAGGAAGGAAGGAAGGAAGGAAGGAAGGAAGGAAGGAAGGAAGGAAGGAAGGAAGGAAGGAAGGAAGGAATTTTATTATGCTCTAAAAGTGAGACAAGATTCACGTTTTCTCAATTCACAGTTCACAATGCTTTCTAAGCAAGAAGAAAGCAAAAAGAGGAGGTTGAATAATTTGGCCCAGCAACAAGAGGAACACAGGTTACATGGGAATCAGAGGTGGTATTCAGCAGGTTCTGACCAGTTCTGGAGAACCAGTAGTGGAAATTTTCAGTAGTTTGGAGAACCGGTAAATACCACCTCTGACTGGCCTCGTCCCCATCTATTCTCTGCCTTCCAAGTCCCAGCTGATCGGGAGGAAATGGGGATTTTGCTGTATCCTTTCCCTGGAGTGGTGTGGGAATGGAGATTTTACAACATCCCTCCCCTGCCATGCGCACAAAGCGATGACATACCCACAAAGCCACACTCACAAAACCACGCCCACAGAACAGGTAGTAAAAAAAGTTGAAACCCATCACTGATGGGAATGCCTGAATTATTAAGTTTATGGTTGTAATGTGTTGTCTGATTGAACAATCAGACGTTAGCTTTAGAAACTATTAGTTTATACATTGGGTATATCTCACATGAGAGCCAGTTCATTATAGGTGAAGTCATCAGGCTAAAGACAGGGAGACAGTTTACTATAGGTTAAGTCATCAGGTGAAAAACAGGGAGACCATAACCATAGTGATCTTGGGACAGCCGCTTTCTCTAGGAAGGATATAACGGCAAATCACTTCTGAAAAATATTGCTAAGAAAACTGCAAGGACTGTCCAGGCAGAATTTGAGAACCAGACATGATAGAATGGAAGAAAAAGGTATATCAGACATAACCATTTGATATATCTTTGACAGACCTTAAGTTGTTAACTTGTTATCCCAAAGCACTTCATCCTAACATTAGTGTTTTGGCAGTATGAAAAACTGACATGTAAGACTTAGGTATCGAAAAATGTCTTGTTTTATGGTTACCCAAGAGGGAATTTGTAGTATTGTTAAGGTTATAGAAAAATATTGATCCACTGTTGCACTTTAAACATAAAACAGCACCTTCTAAATGAAATCCTTCTTATCTTGCCATTTTTAAATAGGAAAAATGTGCAAAATGTTCCCATAAATTTTAACTCATTGGCTATGAACCCCTTCATTTTGAAATGAACAACAAATCGGACATTTCTTTAACTATTATAGTATGTTTTTACCCTTCATTGTCTTATAATAGTTTATCTATTTTTATATAACATTAAGGAATATTGAATCCATTATATAAAAAAAATCTCACATTATCCCTTTGAGATAGGCAACTGTTAAATACTTCTTCATGAAAACAATTAAGGGTAATTAATATCTTTTAAAATCTAAAAGCTCCCAAACAACCATTATTCTTTACTTTCTCCATCACATTAACATATTTTCAAATATTGGACTCTTTTGGGAAAAATGTTGCTTGGTTAAAGGCAAATTAGGAAGGCCGATTATAAATATTATTAAAAACTAAATTATAGATTCACTTACAGATTGCCTTGCTTGGATGTTCTGGTTCCAATTGTGACTGTAAATCAAAACTACCTTTGTTCTTTTAATACTGCCCAATACACTTCACAATAACAATTCTTCCAATGATCAAACATGGTAGATAGCATAATATTGTACAAGGGGGAAAAAAGGATAAGGGAACAACAATTTCCAGCAATTGCATCACTGATCGATGGCTCGGGACCTAGCTATCTGCAGGATCGGATCCTGCCCCATACATCCTCACGGCCGATTCGCTCCCACAGAGCGGGGCTTCTCCGGGTGCCGTCCACTAGACTATGTCAGCGGGCGACACCCAGGGGAAGGGCTCTCTCTGTGGCGGGCCCGGCCCTCTGGAACGACCTTCCCCCCGATATTAGGACGACCACGGACCTCCGCTCCTTCCGTCTTAAATTGAAAACCTACTTTTTCCGTCTGGCCGGCTTGGGATAGCCTCCTTGTCCTGGGGTTTTTAGGTTTTAGTGCTTAGGGGTTTTAGGGACAGTTTTTTAGTTTTTTATAGATGTTTTTAGCGCAGGATTTGTTGTTTAATTGTGATTTTAAATTATGTATTCTGTTGTGTTTACTGTTTTTTAATTTTCCTGTGCCCCGCCTCGAGTCCCCTGGGGAGAGAGCGCGGGTAACAAATAAAATTTATTATTATTTATTATTATTATTCTAATGAAGGTCCTTCTTTTCATTTTTTTATTCTCACTACCAGCTCTTTAAAGATAGCGGTCAACGTATGACCATAATTGAGCCCAAAATTTCCATTGCCCAGCAAGACAGTTCTTGTTAAATGAGTTTTACCCTATTTTATGACCTTTCTTGTCACAGTTGTTAACTGAATCACTGCATTTGTTAAGTGAGTATTATGGTTGTTAACTGAATCTGGCTTCCCCACTGACCTTGCTTGTCAGAAGGTCGCAAAAGGAGATCACATGACTCTGGGACATTGCAACAATCATAAATATAAATTTTGGTCACTTGACCATGGAAATGCTGCAATGGTTGTATGTATGAAAAAAAGTCATAAGGCATTTTTTTCAATGCTGTCACTAAATGAATAATTGTAAGTTGAGGACTACTGAGACACTAGTAGCCTTCATTAAGACTACTTCTTTCAGGGTACTATATTTTAAAAAATAAACATTATCACATCTTTATGGTTGAACTGACTTGGTTTCCACTTAACTTCTAAAACAGTCCCAACAGGCCAAGATTCCATAACAGAGTACATGCTGTGAATCTGCTGTTGCCCTCATTCAATCATTAGCAATTCTAACTAATAATTGTGGAAAGAATTTAGCCTGAGTTTCTGGAGAACTATAGTCAATCAAGAATGGGCCATTTTAGATTAAGTAGAAAATAGGCATCATCCTATTTTCTTACCCATTCATTTTATTTGCCTGGAGCGTGACTTTTATTATAGTTATTGAAACGGACCCACAGACCACTTATAAGACAATTTAAAGCAGATCTGAGTGAAAATGAGTCCAATGTAAAAATGTATACCCAAGTGTTTCAATCACAGTCTCTCTTGCACAATTTCATTTTAATATAATCAAGATAGACTTCTAACATTTGCTGATAAACCTCTTATCGGTGAAGCTGCCAAACTC
The DNA here is from genome assembly GCA_039707465.1 of Rhabdophis nuchalis. Lineage (NCBI taxonomy): Eukaryota > Metazoa > Chordata > Lepidosauria > Squamata > Natricidae > Rhabdophis > Rhabdophis nuchalis. The sequence goes on from CM077643.1 coordinate 168,692,589, forward strand.
AACAAACTAGAACCCCTTGGCTTTCTGGAAAGATCTTTATTGCCAGTAGGGCAATGCAATAGAACCTGTCAAAGCAATTCTTCAGTTCAACTTATACCTACCGTAATTAAGCTCTGAGTCTCAAGCCTGAGCTGAAGTGTCTCTTCCCTGAGCTGAAGTGTCTCTTTTTCAGCAGCCCAGGTTTCTCCCTGGCTTTCCCAGGGTTTATTAGACATTCCATCCTAACCTTTCCCGGAGATAAGATTCATCCAGCAATGCCCACAGATTCTACAGTCTCTGTCCCTATGAACTCTCAGTATATCCTTCATATCATAAATGTTAAAAAATGATAGTTTTACTTAGAAAACTCTGATTAACGAGCAATAACCTAGCATAAAAACATCCTATAAAAACCATTTTACTGTATAATCCGTCTTTAAAAGTAAGATTTAGAATCCCTCCCCCCCTCCCCACGTATCTGATTTGCACTGACTTCAATCCCTATAGGCTAGGAGTATGTTCTTTTAACATGAAATCATAGAATTCTAGAGTTGGAAGGGACTACTACAAGTAATCTAAAATTCTACAATAGGCATGAAACTCAATTAAACTACCTTTGAGAGGTGCTTTCCAGCCTCTAATGAAACCTCCAGTGGTTGAAGACATCTTATACAGTACTTACAGCTAAAAAACTTTTCCTTATATTAAAGTGAAATCTAGGTAGCTGCAATTAATACCTGTTATTTCTGGTCTTAATTTTGCATAGTTTTCACAGAGTAATAGCTTCTGACATATCCCAAATGGTATGTCCGTATCAATATATTCTAGACACGTGTACATTACTTATTGCTGACACATGGTGTGGTAAAACAACAAAGAGTACACCTTTGAAAAGCTCAAACATTTGAAACAAGCAAGCAAATTGTGTTTCTCTTGTTTCTCACTTTTCATACTTAACAGGTGCTCTTTTTCTTTTGAAATATAGGTTTCTATGAAAAAAAACCCTGATATGTGTTCCTTTGCTTAACATGAAAAACAGTCTGCAGCTGTCATGTGTTGCTCAATCTCTAATATCCATGGTAGCAATTAATTTTTTTTACACGGGTTAAAATAACAGGAGAACGGGAAGAAAATTGGAACATTTACCCTTCATAAGCTTATTTTCATCTATGAAAGTTCCAGTGACATATGAGGATAGTTTTGCAAATGTCGCATAAATGATTGCAATTTTATACGTTCAACACCTGGTATTTAGATTTTTATAATGCTTCATAAAAATGAGTAAATCGTGGTAGCAACTTAGGAACAAAAATAAGCATCATGGAATAAGATGTTCCATTCAACAGTTCAGAAGCAGCTCCAGGTCTGTTGGTTGATTTGGCAAGATAAACAAACTTATTTCAGGTTCCACACCTCGTTGTCTCAAACCAGAGCAAAAGCTTATCTCTTTGCTGCAATGTGACAGATTTGTGGTTTATTGCACATGTTACTGAGAGTAATAATGTCCATTCTGGTCTCAAATATGTTTGGGTCTGAAATTCAATTTCTGAAATTTATAGTCATGTTTGACAGTTGTGAAAAATTCGAGAGTAAGTGTCCCAAAATACCTCCGGTGCACCAAATGGGAAAAGACTGTATTAAATATTTTCTCTAACTTTTTATGCTGCTTGTTCTACATCATACTTAAAAGATTGTAGCTGCTTGTTCAGCTGCTTGTTCCAATGATATTTCTTCTTCTCTTTAATGAAAAGCCATGATCCATGAAGATTAATTTTCCTTCTCCAAAGGGTAACAATGATGTCATTTGACCAATCAAGAAATGCCACCTATAACAATATAATGAACGATTTACATTTGCTCCAACTGTGACCATGTGATCAGTTCCTCACTTTCCAACAGTACCGTATTTTTCGGAGTATAAGATGCACCTTTTTTCTCCAAAAAGAGGCTGAAAATCTGGGTGTATCTTATACATCGAATACAGCATTTTTTGCCTCCTGGAACCCCGCCCCCTTCACCAAACCGGCTGTGCCTAGCCTTATGGAGGCTTCCAGAGAACTCCTGGGGGCTGGAGAGGGCAGAAATTAGTCTAAAATGGGCCATTTTTGCCCCCCCCCCAGCCCCAGCAGCACTCTATAAGCCTCCATAGGACTATGCATGCAATTTACTTGACACAAAAATGGCCCGTTTTCGCGATAAATGGGCCATTTTTTTGCTCGTTTTGACCCCCCCCCAACCCCCCAGGAGCACTCTGCAAGCCCACTCAAGGCTTTTTATGCTTTTTATTTGAAAAAAACCCCACCCCATTTTCATGGAGAAATGGGCTGTTTTGGGGAGGTTTGCAGTGCAAAGGCTTTTCCCCCCTTTTCGGAAGGCTCTTTAACTGTTTCTGTGCCAGCAGAAACAAAGTCTTAAGGTTTGTCAGCTATTTCCTTCTCCAGGACATGGATAAATACACCTGGAAACATCTATTCTCTCTCTCCCTACCTACTGTATTTCTCTTTCTATTTCTCTCTCTCTATTCCTTTATCTATCTACCTAGCCTCTCTCTCCCTACCTATCTACTGTATTTCTCTCTCTATTCTAGACCTAGCTATCTGCGGGATCGCATCCTGCCCCATACATTCCTGCGGCCGATTCGCTCCCACAGAGAGCGATATTCTTGCATTCTTGCATTCACACAGAGAGGGACTTCTCCGGGTGCCGTCCACTAGGCTATGCCAGCAGGCGACGCCCAGGGGAAGGGCCTTCTCTGTGGCGGGCCCGACCCTCTGGAACGACCTTCCTCCTGAAATTAGAACAACCACGGACCTCCGCTCCTTCCGGCAAAAATTAAAAACACACTTCTTCTGCTTGGCCGGCCTAGGGTAATTAACACTTTTTTAGGGGGTTTTAGGGTTTAGTTTTAGTTTTATATGGGCTTTTAGCGCAGGGTTAGTTTAATTCGTTTTAACATTGTACTTTGTTTGTGGTTTTTAATTGTATTTTTAATTCCCTGTGCCCCGCCTCGAGTCCCTTCGGGGAGAGAGAGCGGGTTATAGATTATTCTTATTCTTATTCTTATTCTTCTTATTCTTATTCTTATTATTATTATTATTCCTTTATCTACCTACCTACTTACACACACACACTCTCTCTACCTACCTACTGTATTTCTCTGTCTCTTTCTATTTCTCTCTCTATCCTTCTACCTACCTACCTACACACACACTCTCTCTCCCTACCTACCTACTGTATTTCCTCTATCTCTATTTCTCTCTCTCTATTTCTTTATCTACCTACCTAGCCTCTCTCTCCCTATCTACTATATTTCTCTCTTTATTTTCTCTCTCTCTATTCCTTTATCTACCTACCTACCTACCAACCTACACACACTCTCTCTCTCTCCCTCCCTACCTACTGTATTTCTCTCTTTCTATTTCTTTCTCTCTATTCCTCTACCTCCCTATCTACACACAATCTCTATCTCCATACATACCTACTGTATTTCTCTCCCCCACTTTACCTACTTACCTACCTACACACACTCTCTCTCTCCCTACCTACCTACTGTATTTCTGTCTCTTTCCTTCTACCTGCCTACCTACCTACACACACACACACACACACACACACACACACACACACACTCCCTACATACCTACTGTATTTCTTTCTCTCTCTATTTCTCTCTCTCTATTCCTTTATCTACCTACCTACCTACTCTCTCTCTCCCTACCTATCTACTGTATTTCTATTTTTTTCTCTCCCTCTCTATCCCTCTATCTACCTACCTACTTTTTTGGGTAATTTGCCTCTTCAAAACCTTGGTGCGTATTATACTCTGGTGCATCTTATACTCAGAAAAATACGGTAAGTGTTTCTCTACTACATTTATTTAATTCCACGAATGCATCATCCATTGCATTAAATTGCTTCTATAATGTTGTATGTAAAAGTACGGTAATATTTTAAAACATCAAAAGACTGTTTATCTACTCCTGTGTGCAAACGTTCTTCCCATAACACCCTCTTGATCCTAGAGAGAGCATGGATAAGAATATTCCATGATAAGAATGACAGCAAGGCTTTTGTCAACTTTAAGATTAGTGGACTTCAACTCCCAGAATTCCTCAGTCAGAAGGCTGGCTGAGAAATTCCGATAGTTGAAGTCCACACATCTTCAACTTGCTGAAGTTGAGAAACATTGAATTAGGGGATAGAAATGAGCACAATAGACATCCAAGGATATGAAAAGGAGAAAGCACCCTAAGCATTTTCTTAACTAGTATCACTGTACCCAGAGGCGGTTCTTGTAAGGTTAAAATCCCAAAACTGGGTGAGGATGGTGATATCTAAAACATTTTGTGCTCTTTGTAAAGTCTGCAATAATCTGTAGATTTACAAAAAGAATTGGTTATGAGACTGGCTCACAGCCTTACTAGAACAGTGCTAACATTTTTCATCTTTAGTAAATATTGTAACAAGTTGCATATTCATCTACTTGCTTTGCTATTTCACCATTTATGTATAATATACCATCATACATATTATTATGAGCCTTGTCAAAGGCAACTTACCTTTGACTTTTTATTGATTTAGAAGCCGAGGATAACTCCTCCAAACTTTCTCACTGTTGTGGAAAATCAGAAATAACAATTTCATTTGGACCAGATGCACCAAATAAATGGTTAGATGCAATGTACTGCCAAAAAGCATTCTATTTAAATCAAGATTTTTTTTAATTCTACAAACATTACAATGGACCAGTTTAGCCTACCCAATAGATTCAAATACTAAAAAAACCAGGTTTTTTTTTCAAAATATCCAGGTGGTCAATGAGGTCAAATAATACATTCTCAAATTAGAGAAGCTGAAGGAAGCTCCTTCATAGCTTAAGAACCCAATGACAAATTTAAAAAGTTCACCCACCTTTTTCAACTAGTAATTGAGCATAATAAAAATCCTGTATGTAAAATTCAATAACTTATAGTTTGTTCATAGAATAACCAGTGTATAAACTAACCACAGAATATCCAAATTCCATATATAAATGAAATAAGATTAGGAATATCGGTAAGAGATTTCTAATCTATCTATAAAATATAAAGTATTATCCATATATACTTTGTTGAATGCTCTCTTGGCTATTTCTCAGTATATTCTTTCCTTTCATGGTCATTTTCATAGTTTTAATCTTGACTTCATTCATCTTTTGCTTCCTGGAATTCTTTGGAATTCTTCATATAATACAATATTAGATCACTCATATTAGATCACCAAAAATAATTATCTCCTTTTTTTGTAATTCCACATCAGAACCTTTTATTGGTACTACTAGAAATTTGAAAATATCAAAAATTCTAATATTACAGACAGGATTCTGATGTGAAGTTACAAAAGAGAAAGAGAACATTCTTGGCATGTATTTTAATATAAATAAAACAAAGAGGCAGCATACAATTAATAAACTCACACACTTTAGGAGCTAAATAAACTACATCAACCCAAAGCTTAAAAGAAATCCAGAATAAACCAATATCCAGTTCAGAAGCTACCATGGGACCATATCAAACATATTCTCCACATCCAAAGTATTATCACTTTGTTTGTAGTTGAAGCTAGAATAATATTTTCAGGTTTGATATTTCAGCATAAATAGTATACTACATACAGTAGTCTAAACTGAGTTAGAATATACCTGTAATTTACAGGAAATGTAGCTTATTAAAATCTTAGCATCCACATTTCTTAGGAAATAAGAACTACCGTATTTTTCAGAGTATAAGACGCACCGGAGTATAAGAAGCACCAAGATTTTGAAGAGGCAAATTTAAAAAAAAAAAGTTTTTGCACTCTGTAGACCTCCCCAAAATGGTCTGTTTTTCACGAAAGCAGCCCCATTTTTTTTTGTCAGAAAAGGGGCATGAATAGCCTTTAGGAGGCTTGTAGAGTGCTCCTGAGGGGTGGGGGACCAAAAAGAACCAAGCAAAAAATACCCTTTCCCCCTCCCCCAAAAAAGAGCATTAATAGTCTTTAGGAGGCTTATAGAGTGCTCCTGGGGGCTGGGGTGGTGGTGTCAAAATGAGCAAAAAACAGCCCATTCTTTGCTCATTCATCTTTGCTCCCCCCATGCCCCCAAGGAGCACTCTGGAAGCCTTATAAAGGCTATGCATGGCCATTTTTGCAAAGGGGATGAGGTTTCGAAAGGCCAAAAATGTTGTATTCAGTGTATAAGACGCACCCAGATTTTCACCCTCTTTTTTGAGGGAAAATGATGCATCTTATACTCTGAAAAATATGGTAACAAGGCTGAAGGTTTGCTTTCTGAGCTTGTGGTTGGTTTCCTAACATTTCTTTACCTGGCTAGGTAATATCTTCAACAGGGATTTAGGGGATATGTCAGTATTCTTCTGTTTATAAGGGCTTCATGTGGTCAGTAAGTGTTGTGATGGGTCAGGTGTGGGTGTGTCAAGTGAGTCTTGTGATGGGTCTTGTGTTGGGGAGGTTACATCAGGTGAGGGTCATTGGGAGATGAAATGCTATTTGGAGGTGCACTTGAATGGGTTGGTTGAGGATTGGTGCTGTCTCTGGTTGGCTGGGCAGTTGATTTGGATTCTGAGGGGTTCGTTAGGCTAGTTGTAGGTCAATATGTTTTTTTGGAATTGCTTGTGGAATGCTAGGCTTCAATGAACTCATGAGCATGGCAAGTGCTAGCATGACCAATGATTTTTGTGTTTCGCTAATTGAACTGGTGCCAGTGTGGGTAGAAAGTAAGGACTTGGGATCATGGTGTTTAACAGCCGATGTTCGTGGATCCTGGTTTTTAATTGACGTGATGTTTGTCCATGTAGAACTGGTTGCAATTATTACAGTTGATTTTGTAGATTACATTGTTTCTTTCATTCTTCTATGTGTTGTCTTTGGTTCTGGATGATTCCTGGCAGAGTGTGGCTGTGGGTTTGTGGGTTATTATTATTCCTATAGCAATAAGAACTAACTACTATTGGAACACAATGAAGTTTTTGCCTGACTTTGGATTTCCTGTGATGCTTACCATATTACAATTAAAATATAGGATCTTATTTAAAAAAATTGATTATAAACATGTAGTAAAATAGGAAAACAATTACATGTTCTGGAGAGGTTGTAGCTCATCATATAAATTTAGGAGTGCTAAACACTGATTACTCAATATGGCAATAAGTATTTAGAAATGACTTTCTCCATCTGATATTTCTTCCTCAACAGGCAGCTTAGAACATTTAGTAATTAAAATAGCAACACCTCTTGCACATTTAAAATTATTACTTACATAAATCTCTCCCACCCAAGCTTTCAGTAAAAGCTGTTCATCCTGAGTAGAATGAGGTTTTTCGAGAGGGGGGGGAAGGTGAGGTATTCTATTCTTTTTAGTTAATTCATTTAGTTAATATTTATCTGCCTGCAAGGCTGCCATGATTCAGCGCCTTGAAGCAGGCAGGTTCCGAAAGAATGGCAGCTACTGAAGCGGCTTTAAAATGGGCACCCCTTTTCCGCTGTGTTGCAGGGTGGCAGAGGTCTGGCTATGAATCCAGACAAGTGGCTAAGCCGGTAGACCGGTAAGCCGTGTGATCACAAAAGCGCGATTCTTAAAATCTCTTTTTTTCTTTCCCTTTAAAATCAAAGAGAATCTAGGAATGACTATTGGAGGAGCAAAAATTAATGTGTCTGGCAAAAGACTGAGCTGAAACTGGGAGGAGTTCCCGCCTAAGAAGGCATTGCCAAAAAAATGACAGGTTCAGTGTCCAGGCAGAAGAGGAGAGCAACACCCCTTCCTGGATTCTCTTCCCTTCCCTCTATGGAGAATGCTATGTTACCATTTGATATTATACATTTTTCTCTTTTATAATATGAAAAAGGTGAACAGGTAAAAAACAACTAGGAGGTCCTCTACTCAATACAGTCACTGACATCCTGACCAGCTCATGCATGAGCAACTGCAATGTACTCTACATGGGGCTGTGCTAGAAGACCACTCACGGATTTTAGCAGGTCCAGAATGCAATGATGCAGGCAGAAATGGGCATGTCACAGTATGCACTTTGCTTCATGGACTACAATAGTTGCCACTTAGATTCTACGTTTATTTCAGGTTGCTAGTTGCTACCTATAAAGCCCTCCGTGGCACAGGGGACTGTTTATTTGTACTAGTTATCTATGCATCTGATACAATGGGACAGAGTTGACATGGTTCAGGTTTGATTAAACAGTTCATCTGACAGAGCACAAGAAGTGAGCTTTCTCTGTTGCCACACCTGCTCTCTAAATGTCCTGGAGCAGGGGTCTCAAACTGGATTTCATTGAGGGCCTCATCAGGGTTGTGTTTGGCCTTGGGGGGCAGGGGGGGCATGGCCAGCTTGATATCACTCATGTTGGGGGCGCCTGTGGTGGCCCGAACACTCTGCCAGTGAAAATGGGTTCCTGAGCTTCATAGTTGGCCATGATGGTCTCCAGCAATCCTCTGTCAGCAAAAATGGAGCTCTATTTTCACTGGCTGAGGCACTGCGGGCCATCCTTTGCTGTTTCCAGAGTATCCCCAAGAATTAGATCTAAGCACCCCGTGGGCTGGATCATGAGTTCCATTTTTGGCTGGGACGGCCTCCTGCAACCCTCTGCCAGCAAAAATGGAGTTCGGGAGGGCCACACATGGCCTGAGGAACTGCAGGCCAATCCTTTGCTGTTTCTAAGGCAGCCCCACGGGCCAGATCAAAGCACCCAGTAGCACCACGGGCCTTGAGTTTGACACCCCTGCCCTAGAGATTTCCTACTCTTCTTTCATATAGAAGCTCCTGAAAAATATGTCTTTTTCCCCCCAACTGTTACCTTGGGGTGGATAGCAGCCCTCTTACAGGATTTTGTCTGTTGAACTGAATATTCCTTTGTGGCATGTATTATATTATTTTTAATTATTGTCCATCCACAATTATCATGGGGACAGCCAAGTATATACATACATATAATTAAAACTATAATCTCTCTTTCCTAATTGCTGGCACACATTATATGCCACTTATGCTACCTCTTACAAAAATATAAAGAAAGGAAGTTATTATATGAACAGCTGAAAAGATTAATGAAATAATATTTAATAAAGGTCAAATTAAAGAAACGAAGCAAAAAACAAAGGACGAATGAGGGAACACAGCTTAGAAAAGATTAAATCTATAAAGTTTTCCCATCTCCAATATGATACAGAAGTACATACCAATCTATAATTAAGGACTTTGTCTGTTGGGTTGTTTCCTATGTTAATATTTATTGTTGGCGGCCGAAGTAAGGGATTAGTACATTTTTTATTATCGAAGAAAGATTTTCATTATCAACCAAAATGGCATCCAAGCAAGTTAGACCAACACCTTCCCTGACAGCATTTGCAACAGCTGAAAAAAAAAAGTGAGATGGTTTTTCTCAAGATTACAGATACATTGATACTATAATTCCAGAATGCATGACGGTAAGGACGGAATATTCCAAGTTGGATAATTGTAAGATGTCATTAGATACAACTATGGTTGATATTCTAAAGTTGGTTAAGATTCTTCTGGACAATGTAATGTTTCTGGAATCTTATTCTCACTGAGCAAGCCTACAAGAATTGAGAAAGGCCAGACAGCTTGTTCAATCAAAGGTTCCATATGGGAAGTATTGGCTTTGCAGTACCAGTTAGTGTAAGGTCTCATTAAATTCCAGTTTCTCCTTTTTACATACCTAATATAACCTGATCCTTTACCGTGAGGATTGAAATTCTGAAGAAGGTCCACCTGCCTTGAATAGTCAAGGGACTGGCCGGGGGGGGGGGGGGGTTGTAATAATTTCAGACTGCATTTATCCTAATTTTAGTAAAGTTGTTCAACAAAGTAGAATATTTAATACAGGCAGTCCTCAACTAACAACTGTTCATTTAGTGACTGTTCAAAATTACAACAGCACTGATAAAAAGTGACTTATGAACATTTGTTATACTTACAAATATTGTAGCATTCCCATGGTCATGTGACCAAAATTCAGATGCTTGGTAATTGACTCATATTTATGACATTTTCAGTGTCCCAGGTTCATGTGATCACCTTTTCTGACCATGTGACAAGCAAAGTCAATGGGGAAGCCAGATTTCTAACAACCGTGCTACTAATTTAACAATTGCAATGATTCACTTAACAACTGTGGCAAGAAAGATCAGAAAATGAGGCAAAAGTAATTTAACAACTAAATGTCCTGCTTAACAACATAATTTTTGGTCCAACTATGATCATAAATTGAAGACTATCTGCAATACAAGAAAAAGGTCTCAAGGGAAGAATATTTGGACTTTAATGTTTCCAAATATTTTTAATCTGAAATTATCAAGTGATGCTCAAGAGCCATTTCCTCCAGAAGTTAAAAAATAACTTAAAGAATACACGAAGCTGGCATGAGTCTTAAAACTATTTTTACACCTGCCCCTTTTATTCAAAGCAGAATAATTGAATTTCATCTTGAAACTGCTGTTGTTGATCAAGTGACTGTTCTGTTCTCAGATATTACTTAACCCCTTGAGTACATCTATTAATAGAAAAGATTTCCCACCTTGCTGCTGCCTTTATGAACACCAATAATCTGTTTCCCCTGTCTAGGCCATTACTTAGCTACTTTTTCAGAAATTGCCCTACACTATGTGCTAATTATTAAGATGCAGAATTTTGCTTGTCTCACCACTGGTTTGTGAAAAGACACACTAACTTTAATTAGTGTTGCGCTCAACAATAACCTGCATTCTCTCCATCCCATTCAAGTAAGTTGGCAGAACTTTTAATTAGTAGCATATTCAGAGAGCCACGTACAATTAAAGGTTTTCAATCACCAGAGTCTTATGTTGGAATGCAAGCGAAGGCTAAGTCAAGCTAGAGAAAAAAACTATGTGCTCTACTTCTGTCTCTGTATAGTGAATAATATAATATATAAAAAGGAAGGTTGTATTTATCTATTTATTTCATATATCATATTTATAGTCTACAGTTACCCATTCTCACAGTATGTGGCTTATTATAATACTTGTAGAGGAGAAATTCACCTGAAAACATACAAATTCCAGTACTGTTCCCTTTCTACTAAAAAAGGGAAATTATTATACCTTATCCAGTAACTTACAAGAAAATAGTTATCTCCCAGATAAATTAATATATTTATTTTATTTTTATTTTATTAAATTTATACCCCGCCCTTCTCCTTGTTAGGACCCAGGGCGGCGCACAGGCATTATTTAAAAACACAAAATACAATAAATATCTATTAAAATGTATTAAATTAATAAACCCGTGCTAAAACCCAATGTTAAAACCCTTGCCAATTATAAATTATTTTCTTAAAAAGTCAGAAATGGGGGCTATCCTAGGCCGGCTTGTTGGAATAAATACGTCTTAAGACGTTGACGTTGTTTCCACAAATAGCCCTCTATAGCCACACAATTTATAAAAGCTAATGTTTGTGATGAATTTTACCAACAATATAGGAAATGTAAAATCAAAATATGAAGATTTTCCAGCAAACACAAACTAACCAACATGGGAAGAAGAATTATTTTTTTCATAATTCTTAATTCCAAACCATAGGAGGCTTAAGCACTAGTTCAGAATGCAGCCGCGCGGGCAATATTGGGTACCTCCAGGTATTCCCATGTAACACCGCTCCTGCGCGAGCTACACTGGCTGCCTGTGGTCTTTCGGGTGCGCTTCAAGGTACTGGTTACCATCTTCAAAGCGCTCCATGGCACGGGACCTAGTTATCTGCGGGATCGCATCCTACCCCATACATCCCTTCGGCCGATTCACTCCCACAGAGAGGGACTTCTCCGGGTGCCATCCACTAGGCAATGCCAGCGGGTGACGCCCAGGGGAAGGGCCTTCTCTGCGGCAGGCCCTACCCTCTAGAATAACCTACCCCCCGAACTTAGATCCATCACGGACCTCTGCTCCTTCCACCAGCAATTAAAAACTTACCTTTTCCAACAGGCCGGCCTGGCCTAACCTACTGTACTTAGCCTTAGTTAGTAGAGAAATTTTTATATTGGGTTTTACGGTAATTTTAACGGGGAGATCTTAGCACAGGGTGTTAGTTTAATATAGTTTAAATATTTATGTATTTATTGTGATATATTGTGTTTTTATATTTCCTGTGCACCGCCCCGAGTCCCTTCGGGGAGAGGGAGCGGTTAATAAGTCAAATTAAAAATTAAAAAAATAAAAATAAAATAAAATAAATATGTTCTATTTTTTACCTGGATATAAATCCTTTGCTCAGCAGCCACAGAAGATTATTATCCAAAAAGTTTTAAATCAATTAATTAGTATAGCAGGAAGTTACTTTGTAATACTCTTGTAATACTGGCATACTTTGAAATACTAGTAGTCGAAGTCAATATTTTCATCATGTTTCTATATTACTTCAAAATACTTCTTTTAATCTTAATACAATTACGCTTGATTTTATGTTAACGAATAGAAAATTAAGTCAGGCTATGTCCTCTTTGAACTGATGAAATATCTAGAAGGCCATGGAATCAGGGCCCTCAATTTAAAGACCCCTCAATTCTCAATATCAGAAAAAGAGTCAGAATAACTCTGTCTTAATTATACCATTTCCCTGAAAATAAGACCTCCCTGGATAATAAACCCAATTGGGCTTTTGAGTGCATAAGCAATACCCCGAAAATAAGCCCTTCCCAAAAATATTGCAACACAGCCACAGCCATGAGATGACCACGCTCACTTCCTCCTGCACCTCAAAAATAATAAGACCTCCCCAAAAATAAGACCAAGTGCTTATTTTGGGAATCAAAGGAAAATAAGATCTGTCTTATTTTGAGGAAAACATGGCACTAGACAGAAGTTGATCTGGAGAAAAACCTGAGCATTCTTTCGAGGTTCTGTACTTTACTAACAACAAAGATCTTTCCAGAAACCAAGTGGTTTGTGTTTCCTGAATGTGCCTGCCTCAAAAGACTTGACGTCAAAGAACTCATGTCAAGGGGCAGCAATATAGGGATTTCTCAGACGGTAAAGACTAGATTGCAATGGCCTCAGACTCAGGCATAGAAGACATATTCTTCTAGACCTCTCATTTAGGTATTTTGCCAAGGTAGTCAATAAGTTATTGATTTTTTTTTGAAGACAGCATACTTCAAAAGCAGCCACCACTCATGCTTTCTATGTGAAATATATAGAGTGTAAGACCAGGAAAAGTTACACTCCATAATTATGTTATCTACACTGGAAAAAGCATGCAGAACAATCTAAATTGCTGGTTTGGGCAGCAGAAAGAAAGTAGATTTTAAATAAGCTAAAATATTCATATTTGTATAGTTTTATAGTTATAATTAATGCATTATCTCAAGTGTATTATTATTAAGTCTCTCAGAATGCTTATAGCTTAAACAAGAACCCAATAAAATTAACAAATCAGACATCTATAAATAATAGGTAACTATTACCACGCCAGACACCAATGTTAACAGAAATGTAATATTCCAACCGTCCTGAATCGTATCATTTTTTATCATGATCTGGAGAATGAAATTCTGGAAATCACTTTGTTAATATATTTTTTACTAATTCTGAACCAGAGATCTAAAGTTTAAAACTTCCAATAGTTGTTTGTTTTTTTGGTGAGCTGGAGAAAAACTAGAGCTCTGATAAAGAATGCAATTCTCTTTGGGCAAAATGCCTCCATCAAAGTTTCTTATAGGGACATCAAAAATGGAACGGGCATAAACAACTTCAGCAGGAGGAATTTGAGAATGATCTTCCACTGATCTCTGAATTTCATAAACACTAATGCTTGGAAGAGTTTACATGGGAATACGACAGCTAATTATTGTCTATTGCTTTAGGGCATGTCTCATGTTCTCTACAGGTATCTCTGCTACTGCTTTCCCCCCCTTAACATATTGCCTCATGAAAGCTTGAAAGTGTAACAACTTGCTGATCTCCTCCAAAGCATCCGAAGTATACAAGACCTACTTTATATTCAGAAAGAAATGCATTTTAGCTTCTGAAAAGAGGTTCTCTACAAAGAAACAGCAGTTGATAATACACTAAATGCTGTGCAAGTATATATTTTTTTGAGAAGATTATTCTGGAAGTTGAATTAAAGTCTAGTATTTATCTGAGGTACACAATGTACGTTTCATAAAGTTGGTATTTTGCAAACAGAAAAAAGGACAAGTCATTACAACTTCTTATTGCAGGAAACAACTGCAATGTTTGAATTTTCATTAGAGAACACTGTCCTTAACAGTTGTTCCATGCTCTTTAATTGGAAGCAATTATTTTCTCTTTTAACCTCCAAATTAGTATAACTACAGTCCGAGTCCCAAAAATTGCACTAGAATAGAAGTCAGGAAAACATATACCTCTTGCCAGAGTTTTTTTTAAATAAGTAAATATTTGGAAAATCTTAGTAATTGCTTATTTGGATACATTATTTGTTACATGATAAAAAGCCTGAGCTAAATCTATTTATTTATGTGATCTAAATCTAGACAAACAAGAACCATACTTTCAGTCCAACTCCTCAAATGTCATCCTGCTTTGTACATAGTTGTTACTTCAGTTCTCAGAATTGCACAGAAAGCTAAAGGTAGTCCCTATGTCTAACTTCATGTCGAGCATTGAAAACTACAAAGAAGATGACTTCTTGGCAGTCAAATTCACACCACCTAAACTACAAAAGTAAAAACTTCCCCTGCATTTGAAGGTGAATGCTATCTTGCCTATATTTTTATACTAGCAGATGGATCCAGTAGACGGTATCACAGTCATATATTCTTTCCCATAAATTATATTCATGAAATGAAAACTACTATGTATGATCACTTGAGATTAGATTTTTGTTTGGGAGGACTGCAAGATGGATTCTAATACACAAAACCAATTTCTAATTGAGGAATCTTTTTTCGATAGCCTAATTCAAGCTTTTTCACCCCAGAACACATTAAAGCAGAACTAGGAAGCTATTCTGCATCTACGCACACTTTTCCAGCACTTGGGGACAAAAATCTTAACTTCTTACAGGAAATTATCAAAATCTTGTCAAGAATAAAATTTCTCAGAAGATGTTAAATGTTACTTTTGGGACAGGGAACTGGTAGTTCATCACCAAATAAAAATATTGTATAAATAGAAAACAGAGCTACACTACATGTTCTGCTGTTGACACTGCATGCATGAATTAATTCTTCTCCCTGGCACATACAATACTGCACACACAAACATATTCACACATACAAAAAATACAGTCAATACTAAAGATTGTATATCAAATAAGAAAGGGTCAAAAAAAAAACCCAGCTGTTCCATCTTTATGCTGGCACACCAGATTTGACTTTATGCTTCTAGTGTTCAGAACAAAACTTAGTTACTAAATTTGGGCACAGAGAAAGGTTTACTGTCATTTCTAAATTAGATGAAGTAGGATAATTAGGTGAGAGAAGGATTTACAAGCCAGCAATATTAAAAGCAGTGCTATACAATCACATAACTCCTCAAAACCTGAGTATCCTTTTTGATGAAAATATGCACAACTCCCACTCCCCATTCCATTCGATTATCATTAAACTGCTATGCCACCCATCTTGCTCAGGCGGCTCTAGTTAAAATCACTATTTAAGACATTTTAACATAGAGTGAAGCCAACTAAATGACAGCAGTTAGCCAAATTGGCTTGTCTTGGAAAGCTAAAGTGGGTTGGAGCAGGCTAGCACTTGAATGGGAAAAAGCTGAGTTGTGGGTTTAACTATGAAGATGAAAAATCATACTAAAAGAAGACCATGGTAAACCACTTCCATATTTTTGCTACAAAGGATGCACAAGCATGTTGATGAGGACATCAGAATATTAGTTTGACTCAAAGGGGAATTCATCTCTTAAAAGCTTAGAATAAAGTTTTTTGAAGAACACTTTCTCCTTGGTGAAAAGATAACTGGAAATTCAGATATTTTAAATAAATCTGTCTTCCCTGACATGGTTGCCTTTCAAATTTGTAGACTTCAGCTCCAAGATTTCACAACTATAACACTATTACTAAGGAATCTAGGGAGTGAAATGCAGACATCTGGAGTTAGGGAGATTAGACCATTAAATTAATTGGATGCTATTTTTATTTATGCACAAACTGCAGATCACTAATTCTATGGTTGGGCTGAAATAACAAAAGGCGGCTATTCCATAAATTTGTTTGATTCCAATAAAGGAGGATATTTGTAGCTCA
The DNA here is from genome assembly GCA_039707465.1 of Rhabdophis nuchalis. Classification (NCBI taxonomy): domain Eukaryota; kingdom Metazoa; phylum Chordata; class Lepidosauria; order Squamata; family Natricidae; genus Rhabdophis; species Rhabdophis nuchalis. The sequence continues at coordinate 168,708,831 of CM077643.1, forward strand.
GGGTTGAAATGAAGGGTCCCTACAGCGCTCTGAGCTTGGCTGTTTTCTTGCAGACATTTCATTACCCAAAATAGGTAACATCATCAGTGCTATGACGTTATCTAGTTTGGAAAATGAAACATCTGCAAGAAAAGAATCAAGCTCAGAGAGCACCAAGAACCCTTCATTTATTTGATTCAAAGACTTACATTAAGCATTAAAAAATCAGCCTTTTTTTCTACAATTTCAAATGTTAAATATTTACATGATTCAAACATGATGCTGGTACTAACCAGAATTTGTACTATTTCACATTTCTGATCTACCTTTTGTATATTAAAGGCAAGGACAGAGGGACCCGCCCTGCAAACCCCCTACAGATAAATATGGCAGGGCCGCTTTAAAATCAGATGAGAATGTGTTTATTATATGTGACTATATAGAGACATTTATAGAAAAGAAACAACAGACTGATATAAAGGTGAGCTGGCTGTGCAAACCCCCACTCTTCTGCACACATACTTGAACAAGGATGATTACCATTCAGAGTAGTTTTCTCAGTAGGATATAGGGAGAAAGGGAGGAACTTAATGGCCCATGAATCAAGCCATTTGGCCATGTCTGCAAAGAGGTGTTTTTGTATAGTTATTTATCTAAGACAACTTAATGACTACAACGTCATCACTTAAAAGTTGGTTGGAAATATGCTCCTTCTTTGGAAATGGTGGGAAACAAGTCCATCTATATTTTGGGTAAGAAAGCAAATACAAATTGCCGGTTACCGCAGAGAAAAACCCGTGCTTTCTAAGAAGAAAAACATGAACTTAACAAGAAATGGTTTGTATTACCATACATGAAGGCAGTTGTCAAGACCTAGAGCTTTTTCCCATGCTCCCAAAGATATGGTTTCCTTCCCTCCTTGAGACAGAAACAAAGTAGAAAATCACTGCCTACCCAGCCTGTTTTGGCTATGACTCCATATCAAGTTCACCAACATTGCTGTCCTCACATGAGGCCAAGGAATACTGTTGTTGGGCAAAGTGTGGATCCCTTGCTGACTTGCAAATTAAGGTCTGATATGTCCTTGGAAGATCTCTCTTAAGCTGTAAATTAATTGTAGCCAAAAGTGTTTGAGAAAGTCAGATTTTTTTGCAGATTACACAATATGTTCCTAATATCTACACAGCAATTACGAGAGCAACGAATATTCTCTCCATTCCTAAAATGCTCAACGCAAGATTGACCACAAGAAATTCAATATGTATTGTCTCCTCATGAGGGACAACGATTCAGAACATAAATGGGTGATCTCCTGATCGCTTCTTCTATGGAGAAAATTTCATTTGTTATAGTGCTGTCCGCACTCAGAGACACTCACCCACCATACGTCCTTTCATGGAAGGCCTAGTATGAGGACATGTCCTCAATGACTTGTGTGCCAGGCTATTTGGATGCAGGAGGAAGGTGATTCTATGGATAATTCCATTGTCAGAGAAAAGAAATGACACTAAGTTCAAATCTGAAATATTAGAAAGAATATATAGTAATATACTACGTTCATGTTTATATCAAAAGATAAACAGTGTCAAAAAGATAGAATTTATTTCAAAATTAAAACTGTGCAGGCTCTATTTAGTTCTCAATTAAAGCTATTTTTAGGCTGCCTAAATCATCAAGTCTCTAAACAACTTACAGCAGCAATATACTACACCAAAATTCCCCAATGTTTCTGGCTTTGTGGGTCAGGAGTCCCCCTCTCTGTGCAAGCAGCCAATAAGCATGCATGCATGCACACAGTTCCATTTGCACAAGTGATGCTCATACAAGTGAGAATCTGCATGTCCATGCACACTTTCTGTGGCCTAGTTGCAATCCCCTCGTGGGCCACAGCCCCTGTACTAAGCAATACAACAATAATAACTCTAATATCTAATAAGATGTGGCAGAATTAAATGATAGTGTTCCAGTCATAGAGCCATAATACTGTACATCATCAAAATAATAATAATAATAATAATAATAATAATAATAATAATAATAATAATAATAATAATAATAATAATAATAATAATAATAATAATAATAATAATCTTTATTGTCATTGTAAAAATTACAATGAAATTGGTTAATTACAATGAAATCTTGAATGCATCTCATATCTGGGATGGGGTTGCACTGTCCTAGCAAGACACAGTGTGTAATTTGGAGGTCCTCCTGGACTCATGATCCCTCTTCAAGGAACAGGTGACAGTCATGCTAGAAGGTGCACAAGTCTATCACCATTTGGACTACTGTAATGCCCTGTACATGGTGTATCCTTGAAAAGTATCTGGAAGCTACAGCTGGTGCAGTATGTGGCAATGTGGGCAGTTATGGACATCCATAGGCTTGCCCATGTAACATCTGGTTGCAAAATCTGCATTGGCTGTCAGTTTGCTTCCAGGTGCAATTAAGGTGTTGGCTGTAAACTTTTATGGTGGAGGCTTAGGTTACTATTACTTTGATGCTTCCCACCAGGTCCTGCATGTTGCAGAGCCTGTAGTTCAAGAATTTTGACTGGCAGGGTCTAGCAAGAGATCCTTCTCTGCTGTTGGCTCCACCTTGTGAAACATTTTACCTCCAGAAGTAAGGCTGACCCTCACTCTTTTGGCCTTCCAGAAGAATGTTCAAGACTCAGCTCTGCCAATTTGGTATATTTTTCTATGGTTTTAATGCTCTCTTTTATTGTAAACCACCCAGACTCATTTCTACAGTGAGATAGGTGCTGTATAAAACTGATAATTAATTAATAAAAATATAGGTACCTCTACCAATTAATGGCTTGGTCTCTGAATGCTCTTTGAAAGAACCCAAGTTCTTTCAACAACTTTCTAAATGCTAGGAGTGAGGGCACAGATTTTATTTCTAGTAGGAGGGAATTCCACAGGGTAAGAACATGATAGTAATATACTATCATGGCAAATATACTTCAATATACTTCAAGCTACTAACAAATCATAACAGATAAAAAGAAGAAATGCATTAGGTAAGATTACAATGTACAACCACTGTTGGAATCCCAAGAGTCAGGTGGGCGCATGACTGACTAAAATATTCACATTTTATGGAATAAAATCTAAGACAATATACAGGAACAGTTGCATTGACCTAGTTGTTTCTCTTTTCCTAACTTTGTCCTTCAATATGTATATGACTGGGTTAACTTAATATAATAGTGTTGGGACTATTTTATTCTATAAAAAATATGGTACTTTACAAAGAATGAGAATTCTGAACAAATATTGTCTGCAGGCACTTCTTGGGAAGGTAAATTCTATGTGAAATAGGTAGCCTCACATCACGTGAAATATATTGTTGTATTTCTTCAGTTTTCATTCATTATAGATCCACTTTTAAAACTCCATTTCAAAATTTCTTTTGGAATTATTTGGACTGATTTTGATAAAAGAGTATGGTTGATGAGCCAACCATGTAAAAAGCACATGGATTCTGTTGCTTTAAAGGCAGAAACTTACACCTATTTTCCTGAACATGAAACAAGTCAAACCAGAGTGCTTGAGGAGCCCTCTTCTACCTCTGACCACAACCTGCATAAAATTCAGTGCACATAGAATTGCAGATGAGAAGCATCTGTGTGCTTATCTGTATTCACTCTGAGGAATTATTCCAATACTGTTATCTTTTGGGAAGATGAAGAAGCTCTTTCAAAAAAGAGATAGAAAACTTAGAAACATGACATTGAAGAAAATGATTTATGAACTGTAAGCTGTGGTCCTTTGATGAGGAATTACTAACCTTCCCAATGGAATTTAGTAGAATGAGGAAAATACTTGGTGTTTGCCAATCTTTGGCACTTTGTGAATATTTGTTTGATAGGCATGCAACATTAAGAACCCAACTTTCTCTCCCCTGAAATAAACCCAGAGGGGGCTTATCTCAACTCCTATCATCCACCTACTGTCAATCCCATTTTGATTTTTAATTGGTTTTCAAAATAACCAATAACGTTAAAAGGGGTTATTGTCACAAATACAAGATGGGCAGCCATAAAGGAAAGGTAAAGGTGAAGACAAAAGTAAAATAAAATTTAAAAACTACATAAAATTGCACGTGTGATTTCAAAATTCAAGCGTTACCTGGTATGCAACTTATAGAAAGCAACTGGAAATTTCTCCCCACTTATGTGTCAGCTCAGAGAAAGTTAACACTGTATTTCTCCCCATCAGTTGTTGCCAAGTTTATAATCTAGCATAGTTCTTTTCAATGTAGATTTGCTGCAAATAAGAAAGTTATGCGCAAGACCATTTCTACCTATATTCGTACCTCTCTACCTTGGCTATGGAAATGAGCTCCCTTTTCTCAAGTATTTTGCCAGGAGGTTCTCTAGGTGGTTTTTCCTAATACCTTGCAGTATCATTATGTTTTATCATTGCAATTCATCCTTTTCCTGAGAATATTCAAGCTGGAGTCTAACAAGTACAACAGCCCTGTTGGGAAAAGTAGGCCACCAAAGCTTGGCAGGAATAGTATCTTGGCAAACAAAATCTAAAACACTGTACAAACAAATTGGGCTTTGAGGGGGAAAAATTGAACGCACCCACACCCCACCTTGTATTCTACTTGGCTTCCAACCATGAATAACTAGAAATGTATTACACAAATTTTTAAAAAAGCAATTGACTTGTAAACTTCTATAAGAAATTAATTAATATACTGGAAATAAAGAGGGGAAGTAAGAAAAGACTAGGAGTTGCAATGATTTTCATTTAATCGATGAACTGCTGGTTTTCAGAGGTTGGGAGGGATAACTGAGGTGTTCACTGATTTTATTTAGTTAGTAAATTAATTGGGGGGAAATGCTAGAATCCATAGTGCTTTGATTTTGTCAATAAATTAATTGTTAAAAATTAAGGCAGTGAATAGCAGCTAAATTGTGCAGTGGATTTTATTTTGCTAAGAAGTCAATACCTGACTAGTTCCTATTTAAATAGATTTTTTGTTAATACAGTTGAAATGGTCAGCTCCTACAACTGCTGTTCAAATTGTTCAGAACAGAATGAGACCTTTTATTTTATTTTATTTTTGCAAAATTCTAATGGGAAGTCAATGCTCAAATGAAAATTAGCAGGTGGCTTCATATTTTAAAAGGATTTTTAAAAAAACCTAAAACGGATGAATAAAGAAGTGAGAAAATCGACACTGTATTTCGAAACTGTGCCTACATGTAGATATACCATTATTGCCCTGCATATGATTTGGATAACAAATCAAAACTATCTTCTTTTGCTAATGATTATAGGACTTTCATAATGACTCAAGAAAATGCAGCCTCAATAAAACTAGAAACATGTCTGAGGACTCAAGGCTACTGATTGCCAATTAATTTGAGATAAAAAAAACAGTGTTTCCTACTTAGTCATCAAACTCGGGGATTTTCCATCTAACCTCAATCAGGTATAACTCAGCAACATTTCTGAAATAAATGAATGATGAATGTACACAGTTTAATTTTTGGTAAACTTTCTGAGGCAGGGCTAATAATAAATGTATTTCTTCAATGCTAAATTTTTAAAATGTAATCATTCTCCAGGAAATGGCAATTTAAATTAATAAGTGAACACTAGCATGTGCAAAATATTTTGAATCACATTATTTAAAACTGGAAATGTCTCTACTTTGAGAAATGCTTTCGTTTGAATGCAAATACAGCTGTTCTGAAGGTAGAATAGATTGACTCAAAGCAGTTCTCTCTGACTATGAAACATTTCAACAAGTACAAAACACTTCTGGAAATTACGAACAAAAGAATGTATTTCACATGCAAAACAGTTTAAAGTGAAACATTTTCACCTGCCTAGTGGTTGTACTTGACAGATACAAATATATTAAGGTAGGTTAAATTATTAACTTGATTTGATTCAGGCACTCTACAATTTTGAACTATAGAAAGCTCTTAATGGGGGGGGGGGGGGATAAAACACAGTACAAAATAGTTTTGGGAGTCACATAACTAGTTAGTATGTCAGAATTTCCTTCATTACCAGAAGTCACCAGACAAATTGGACAACTAAGAATAACCACGCACCACTCATAAAATCAAGAATCTATGCCAGGGGTGTCAAACTCAATTTCATTGAAGCCCACAACAGGATTGTGTTTGATCTCCGGGGGGGTGGGGGGAAGGGGCACGGTGGCTGTAGCCAGTTACACATCATTCATGTCGGCAGCGCCTGTGGTAGTCGGAGCACCAGCAAAAATGGGCTCCCAAACTCCATTTTCGACTGGGATGGCCTCCTACAACCCTCTGCCAGCGAAAACAGTTTGGGAGGGGTGCGCGTGGCCCTCACAAGCTCCATTTTTGGCTGGGATGGTCTCATCCAACCATCTGCCAGCAAAAATGAAGCTCGGGCGGCCCATGTGCAGTTTTCCATTTTCACTGGCAGAGACATTGCAGGCCAGTCTTTTGCTGTTCCCAGAGCAGCCCCAGAGGCCAGATCTAAACACCCCTTGGGTGGGATCCAGCCCACGGGCCTTGACTTTGACACCTCTAATCTATGTCAAATCCTCTCAATACCTGGACTGGCTGAAGTTTCCCATGATGAATGAATGAATAAATAAATAAATATAAGGCGTCATATGTCTTACTCTTCGTTATAGAAACTTATAAAGTTAGATAGCAGTGAATTGTTTCACTGGTCCCCACCAACAGAGCTCTCCTGCTTTTTAGATAAACTATTAGAATCCTTACAGTGTCTAAGATGGTCTTATATGATCCAGCGCAGCTTTTTTATTCAGACTCTTATTGTCCCATTAGCCTATATTGAGCCATATTATATTTTGTGTGCAGGTAGTCCTTGACGTACAACCACAATTGAGCCAAAGATTTGTGTTGTTAAGTGAGACATTTAAGTGAGTTTTGCCCCATTTTACAACATTTCTTGCCACAGTTGTCAAGTGAATCACTGCAATTGATAGATTAGTAACACGATTGTTAAGACAAACTGGCTTCCCCATTGATTTTGCTTGTCAGAAGGTCCCAAAAGGTGATCACATGACCCTGAGACACTGCAACTATCATGAATATGAGTCAGTTGCCAAGCGTCCAAATTTCGATTACATAACCATGGGGATGCTGCAATGGTCATAAGTGTGGAAAATTGTTTTTTTCAGTGCTGTTGTAACTTTGAACCATCCTGTTGTAAGTCAGCAACTATCTATATATGCCACATGGGATCTATTTTATTATTTGTTTGTTTGTCTGTTTATTAAATTCAGATGCCCAGAGTCCAAGGTCCCTTTCAGGCCCTGTGATGCTATGAGTCGCTTTTCAGAGAGAGATGGATGGCATAGAAATTAAATACATAAAAATAAATAAACAACCCTAAATTACTCCATATTATTCCATAATTTTTTACTTTATTCATAAAACATGAAACTCAGCCAACTGAATATTTAAAAATGTTTTGAAAATGTTACAAAAAATGTTTTGTAATAGTATTTGTAAATAATATTACAAATACTATTGACTGGTGCTAATTGTTGATACAGTCTGCTGCCAGCATCCTAGGTATCAACCAAGAGGACCACGCGTTCCAAATCTGACCGGACACTGGTAAGGTACCATTTGAGGACCTACCTAGTGGCGATAAAAGTGGCGAAACGGAACTATTTCTCCGCTCTTATCGCATCTGCAGGTAACCGATCTGCTGCCTTGTTCAGGGTATCCCACTCCCTCCTTCATCAAAGGGCTCGGGATGCGCCCTTGCAGGGCCGTGCAGAGGAATTTGGATGTTATCTGCATGATAAAATCGATCAGATCCAGAACGGGTTAGCCTGATTGGACTAGTTCAGGCGGGTCGAAGGAGGCAGGTCTTGAGTCCTCTATCTGGGAAGAGTCCGATCCTGTGACTCCCAAGGACATGGACAGGATGCTGGGGCGACTGAACTCCAGCACATGTTTATTGGACCCGTGTCCCTCCTGGTTGATACTGGCCTCCCGGGAGGTTACACGAGGCTGGCTCCAGGGAATTGTCAACGCTTCCCTGAGTGAGGGGTTCTTACCGACCGCCTTGAAAGAGGCGGTGGTGAGACCCCTCCTCAAGAAGCCCTCCCTGGACCCAGCTGTATTAGCCAACTACCGTCCCGTCTCCAACCTTCGCTTTCTTGCGAAGGTTGTTGAGAGTGTGGTGGCGCAACAGTTCCCTTATCACCTGGAGGAAACTGTCTATCTGGACTCGCGCCAGTCCGGCTTCCGACCCGGGCACAGCACAGAAATGGTATTGGTCGCGTTGGTGGATGATCTCTGGAGGGCTCGGGATAGAGGTTGCTCCTCTATCCTGGTCCTATTAGATCTCTCAGCGGCTTTCGATACCATCGACCATGGTATCCTGTTGCGCAGGGTGGAGGGGTTGGGCCTGGGGGGCACCGTTTTATGGTGGTTCTCCTCCTACCTCTCCAACTGGTTGCAATTTGTGTTGGCAGGAGGGCAGAGGTCGACGTCAAGGTGCCTCACATGTGGGGTACCACAGGGGTCGGTCCTCTCGCCTCTCCTGTTCCACATCTATATGAAGCCACTGGGTGAGATCATCTGTGGTTTCGGGGTGGAGTTCCATCAGTATGCAGATGCCACCCAGCTATACATCTCCACCCCAGGCCACCCCAACAATGCCGCGGAAGTGATGTCCCGGTGCCTGGAGGCCGTGTGAGTCTGGATGGGGAGAAATAGGCTTCGACTCAACCCGTCCAAGACCGAGTGGCTGTGGTTTCCGGCGTTCTGGTTCCATCGCTGGCTATCGGGGGCGAATCATTAGCCCCTATGGAGAGGGCTTGCAACTTAGACATCCTCCTGGATACTTGGCTGTCTTTAGACGATCATTTGACAGCCGTGGCCAGGGGGGCTTTTTATCAGGTACGCCTGATACACCAGCTGTGCCCCTTTCTTAATCGTGACGCACGCTTTACACACGGTCACTCAAGCCCTCGTCATTTCCCGCCTGGACTATTGCAATGCTCTCTACATGGGGCTTCCCTTGAGGTGTGGTGGCTCGCAGTCGCCTACGCAACCTGTCCATATCGTCGGAAGTAGAGTCAAACTCCTCCCATAATGGTGTCTCAAGACCTGCGTCCGCTAGTCCCTCCAGACCACTTTTGGTGGAGGCCAGCTCGCTCCGGATCTGAGCGATTTTATCCTGCAGATACTCTCCAAATTCCTCTGCTCTGCCCTGCAACGGGGCTTCCCGCAGCCTCTGTTTAATTTTCCAGTTCTATTCCTTCTGTTTTTTCCATTTTTCCTTGCTGCATGGATAATATAGCATTGAATGAATGAACAAATTCATTATTATTATTATTATTATTATTATTATTATTATTATTATTATTATTATTATTATTATTATTATTATTATTATTATTATTATTTAGCTGCTCGTTGAATTATGCTTTTGATTAAAAAAAAATAAAGGGTGAAAAGAAAATTCCAGCAATCCCCTTTTTTCCTTAAATCTTTCTCCCTTCCACCCTGCCAGAAGTGGGTTGCTCCCGGTTTGGACTGGTTCAGGTGAACCGGTAGTGGTAATTGGGCCTGGGTCGCCAAACCAGTGGTGATAGCTGGCTGGTCACACCCCTGAACTGGCCTGCTCCAACACTTGCCCTGCCTCGCCTTCATCATGTGCATCCACAGAACTGCCTTCTCTTGCCTATACACAGGTAAGCATTTGTGCTAGCCTAGCCCACCCTCTGCATTGGCCAACGTCTCTCAAAGCTGCTGGTGTTGCAGCCACCACTCCCCCTTTGAGCTCCAAGCGGCAGGCAGGGCAGCAGCGGTGAGCTCTCAGCACTTTTTCTACTGGCAGGAAAAAATGCTGAGGAGGATCCTCGCTGCTACCACCAAGGTGCTGCCAGGGCAAGCGAGAAAAGAAGAGGGGTCGGAGAAGGAAAGGAGGCATGTGATAAAGCAGCCCCTTCCGCCAAGGGCAAAGGGAAGCGCCCCTCCAGAAGTCGTCTTGTCACTGCTTAACCACCCACCTCACCATCTTATCTTCAGTCCTTGTGACCAGGCATCGCAGGGAAGGAGTGAGAGGAAAAGCAGCAGGAGGCAGGTGGGCAGAGAAGGGGGACGATGTAGGCACTGCTATGACATGCATCTTACTGTGCCCACCCCAATGAGTGAAGGAGACACCGGCCACAAACCGCCCACCCGTGTTCAAACCAGCCTGCCTCCTCTCTCTCACCCAAGACTGGCTTTTCTACCCTCCTGCGGCCTCAATCCTTTAAGTCACGAGAAGCCCACCGAGTGATGGGAGAGCTCTCTCTTCCCGTTTATGGATGGGCTCACCTGCTGGCTCGAGCCAGCCCTGAAGGTTCCTGGGGGTGAGAAGGTGACATGGTAAATCAGTCAGTCCGGCGTGCACCAGGCAGAGAATCCCCAGGCACTGATCCTTAGCAGTGCCTTCCCATGCCAGCTGCAGTAGGAGCCCTGCTTCTACCTCAGTGACGAATGGTCCATGCCCCGCCCTACAAACACACACCTCTTGCTTGTCCTGGTGGCACCCTGGCGGTAGCAGCCGAGCAAGGGAAGAAGGGCCGGAGAACAAATCAGGCATGGTGCACCCAGAGTCGCCACTTCTTTACAACAGCCAAGGACAGAAGAGGTGCCTCTTCCGTTTCAGCTTTTGCGAAGAAGTGGCAGCTCTGGATGCGCCACACCCGCTTCATTCTCTTTGAGAACTACTCTCTCCCCACACAGGCTCTCTGGAGGAGGGAAAGTCTCTCCCAAGACCAGCTTCTTTCCTATCCTCCAGCAGCATCAGTCCATAAGGGAAGGGCACGGATCATTCAGAACTGAGGTAGAAGCAGCCACGGTGCCGGGGAAAGCGAGGCTACTTTGCTAGCCTCCCAGCTGGCAAAACAGACATTTTTGCTGGTTTGGTGGGCATGGCTAGGGGGGGCATCTGATAGAGTGGGTGTGTGTGTGAGTGATGTCAAGTTGGCCATGCCCACTCAGTCACCTGCTCCCTCACTTAGCCACACCCACCTAACCACTAGTAAAAAAAATTAGAACCCACCACTGCACCCTGCTGACAAAATGTTTTGAAAGTTTAGGAGAGGAAATCTGAAAGGCATATTTAGAAAGGAGTTTCAGAATGAAAAGAAATGTACAGGATATTTATATCTCAGCTTCGTTATTACAGCAGTGTAAATATGGGAAACTGCTGAATAAGTCAGGGTAGAATTTCCACAAGTGAAAGGCCTTACCAAGTTTTAGAAGTTATTTTAGAGCATTTTCAGAAATTGTTATGAGATCATATAAATATGTATTCCACTTTTGTTGAAGTGGAAATGAATCTGAAAACAATGAATGCTTACACACACTCCTCTATCATTTAAAAAAATGATATGTTTAAAAACTGTTTGCATTGTGCAGGGTTATAAAGTAAGGGTATGCAAACATCTTCTCACTACGCCACACTACAAAGTGTTACTAGCCAACTCTGACAATTTCTTACTTTTGCAATTCTTTCACCAGTCATTTTGAAATATTGCAACAAGAAGAAGAAAAGCCCTAATTAAGCGACTGCCACTGGTGTTCAATTTTCAAAAACAGATAAGAATTATTTTGGCTAAATAATTTTGCTATGTGTTTGTTATTAGCAAAATAAACCCACTTAACTATAGGATGACTTTCTACACATATACTTTTCACTTGTATCTAGTACCCTAAAAGAAATTAGAAACTTTATTCATTAATACTATTGAAACACAAGTAGCCATCGACTTATGACAGTTCATTTGGTGATCATTCAAAGCTACGTCAATATGACTTATGACTGGTTTTCACACTTATGACCATAGCAGCGTCCTCCTGGTCAAAATTCAGCATTTGGCAACAATTTATAACAATTGCAGGGTCCTGGGGTCATCCCCTCTTGTGAACTTTTGACGAGCAAAGTCAATCGGGAAGTCAGATTCACTTCAACCGTGTTACAAACTTAACAAGCGCAGTGATTCACTTAACAACTGTAGCAAGAATGGTTGTAAAATAAGGCAAAACTCACTTAACAAATGTCTCACTTAGCAACAGAAATGTTTGGTTCAACTTCAATAGAAAGTATCATTTATAAATTTTGTGTGAATAATTATCAACCAAAAAAAGGATAATTTTCATTTCAGCTAAAACTACAAGATTTTTTTTTTTAATCCACAAGTTAAGAAGCAAACATTAACAGTTGGTGATAGTTTGTTTCATAACAGGCATATAGCTATATGGTAATCCTTTCTTAAAATTATGAAAATACATGCTGCAAACTTTGTCTATGGGGATTACAAAAATTTAGCCCTGCAGCTGCCAACCCATGTTTATTTAAATGTGTTTCAGACTTCAAATGAAATTAACCTGGTTTAGTCCACAATTCTAGCCATGACTTTTATGCTGGATTTTAAATTCTTTTTAAATACATTATTTCCTAGCTATAATTCTCCATCCCTAAAGTGTTTATGGGCTTTGATTTTTATGAGATATCCAGTAAGTATCAAATACGAGAACAGCAGCCGTAACAGTCAGAGTAACAAGTTTTACTATGACAGTTTCTTAAAAGAAGGCATATATTCCAGTTGTCATAGTACCTGTGCTTTATAGTGATTTTATATAGTGGTGAATTCTGCTTATCAAACAGTACTCGGGTTGCTTTATGTATTAAATTATGAATAATATTTATGGCAAACCACTAATTTTAAATTAACTCTCACTAGTGATCTAATTTCTTTCACATATCAATCACATAATAAAAATGAAGATTCATTATGGCACATCTCTCTCTCTCTCTCTCTCTCTCTCTCTCTCTCTCTCTCTCTCTCTCTCGTACATATACACAGGCACACACACACAATTTTCAAAACGACATTGTATTAAATATTATCTCTATTTGAAGCGTCAATTTATGAGGGGGGAGGGGCAGGAAGGGAAGCCTGCCAACAGAAGGGATATTTTAGCTCTGAATAAATGGATTAGAGTATTTCCAAAGTTAACCCTGACAAAGCTAAGCTTATTTCCCATGGGCCTCTACAAAAAAGGTCCTGTTTTACAGCTCTATAAAAAAGTGGATTTACAAGAAGCAAAGATACCAATGGGGTAGTACAATACATCCTGGGAGGGCTAGGTTGCGTAGGTTTTGAATAGTCACAACTCTGTGACAACCATTTTATGATAGCATCCATAACAGGATATCAAATTCCAAGTGGTCCTAAAACTTTACTTGTCCTATCCTATAAAAAATACTCAAAGATTGTTATTTAAGATCTTCAGTTACAGCCAAGCTGCTGTAGACAGAAGCATTTCTTATACACATTGAGATAAGGAAATTTAGAGCTTTAAAACCATTTTTAAGAAGAGACTCACATAACCCATGCTACAATAATTCAACCATGAGATCACCATCAGCAATCTCTGTACAGGTAGTGCTCTACTTACAGTAGTTCATTTAGTGACCTTTCAAAGTTACAACAGCACTGAAAAAACTGATTTATGGCCTTTTTTAACACTTACGACAGTTGCAGCAACCCTGAGATCAAAATTCAGACTCTTGGCAACTGGTTCATAGTTATGATGGTTGCAGTATCCCAGGGTTATGTGATTCCCTTTTGTGATCTTCTGACAAGCAAAGCCAATGGGGAAGCCAGATTCACTTAACAACCTTGTTCTTAACTTAATGACTGCAGTGATTCACTTAACAATTGTGGCAAGATAAGTCGTATATAAAGGGGCAAAACTTACTTAACAAATGTCTCACTCAGCGTCATAAATTTTGGGCTCAATTGTGGTCATAGGTTGAGGACTATCTGTTTACAGTCAAAAGGAATGGTCTTCAGGAAATTGAAGCTTGTTAGAACCTTCAATACACACAATGCTATGCCACCAACAAAGATTTGTCACCAGAGCCACACAAAGTTGCATGAATGAAAATCAAGAATTCATTCAACATTCAGAACTAACTAAATGTTTAGAAATGTAGAGAGAAAAATGGTAACGGGCAGATATGGCAACCAGTTAAACATATTAAATATTTGCAGCATATATAGACTTTGCTGAAATTGAATTGTAAATTTAAAATGTCAAGACTGCAACCCTCCAAAGCATCTGCCACAGTGCAAAGCAGGTACTTAGGCTATACGTCTTTGTTCTTCTGAAAAGGGAAAACCCAATGTCACACCTCATAGGAGGTGATAATAAGTAAAATAAAATCAAGCTAGTTTAAAACTCTTATGTGGCATGACATTTAATTCATGTGCTTTTAATCTATAGCTCACAAGTGGATAGCTTTCTTTCTAGAGATGATGCAAATTGCAGGTATGAAGATGGAAATATTAACCTATGTTCCACTTTCATCTTGAAAGTACTTTAAAAATTACAACCACATGTTTCACTATGATTCACAAACGCCTTACTTTTGACACTTTTAAAGCATTGCATTTGATTTTGCTTATACAAGATAGCATCTTCATTTTCCAAAGAGCCGTTTCTGTTAAGATTTTAGATAATTTTTAGTCTCTTAAATAAGATTTACTGTAGAACATAAAAACAAACAATATATTATCTTCTATTATCCCCAGGTCACCTCCATTTAATAGCAAAGAGTTGCTTTTAAAATTTTCATTTACAGAAAAAAAGAGTGCTTCATTTGGAAATGAAACTTCTGCCCTATCATAGCTAAAAACCACTACCAAGAAGCCTCCAACCATGAGGAATAAATTAAGGAAGAAGGGGAAAGCATAAGAGAAAACATTAAGTTCTTCGTTTTTTAATTCTCCTCCATTCACAAAAAAAGACAAGGAACCGAGTGCAAGATCTAAAAAATATAAACGACAATACATCATATCATCCAATATTTAATTGCAAGAAGTCCTCAATTTAGAAACAATCATTTAGTGACCATTTGAAATTAGAACGACACTGGAAAAAAAGCGACTTATGAGCATTTTTCCCACTTAACAACCATTGGGGCATCCCCATGGTCACATCATCAAAATTAAGAAGCCTGGCAACTGGTCCACATTTATGAGGGCTTCAGTGTCGCCGGGTCATGTGTTCACCTTTTGCGAGTTTCAGACGAGCAAAATCAATAGGGAAGCCAGATTCACTTAACAAACAACTGCAGGGTTACAATGCAGGCTACTGGCTGCCTGCAATTTGTCAGTTCAAATCTCACCAGGCTCAAAGTTAACTCAGCCTTCCATCCATCTAAGGTCAGTAAAAGGAGAACCCAGATTGTTGGGGACTATAGGCTGACTTTGTAAGCCACTTAGAAAGGGCTGTAAAAGCACTTTGAAGCGGTATGTAAGTGCTACTGCTATTGGTAAGTGTGGCAAGAAAGGTTGTAAAATGACCATTGTCTTACCTGAAGGGTCCTTCTAGGTGCACAGCGATGAGTGTCCATGCAAGGGTTAACTCAGCTCCGCTGCCCATTGGACTGAATTAAAATACTGAGTCCCGCCTTCCTTTCCCATGATCCTTCAGTTTCTTAATGAAGTTCTGTCCTCTTGAGACTGTGTTCGCCACGCGATTCATCCCCTGTGAATACATCAGACAAGGAACTAGAGAGATTAGGGGGGGAATGGACACTCATCGCTGTGCACCTAGAAGGACCCTTCAGGTAAGACAATGGTCATTCTCAGGTGCACAGCTCTGAGTGTCCATGCAAGGGACATGCCCAAGCAAAATGTCACTAGGGAGGGTGCCCGAATGGGCTCAGTGTGACTACTCGACTTGAGCAACTACGCTTTGCAAGACCCGACGGCCGAAGGCAGCGTCAGCGGAAGCGTATTTGTCCAATTTGTAATGGCGAACAAAGAGGGAAGGTGACGCCCATGTGGCTGCTCTGCATATCTCCTCGATGGGAGGCCCAGGCCGCTGTGGTGGCCGCACTTCTGGTTGAGTGGGCCGTGAGCCCCTGGGGCCTGGTCCGGCCCTGATGTTCGTATGCGAGGGCGATGCAGGCCTTGAGCCAGCGGGCGATGGTAGACGAGGAGACCCCACGACCCATGGTCGCCGGTTGGAACGAGAGGAACAGGGTCTCTGATCGCCGAAAGGCCGATGTGCGCTTGAGGTAGTGCTTGAGCGCTCGACGGACGTCTAGAGTGTGCCATCGACGCTCCCTGGGATGGGAGGGCTTGGGGCAGAAATTCGGGAGAACGATTTCCTGTGCTCTGTGGAACCAAGAATTGACTTTAGGCACAAACGATGGGTCGAGACGGAGTACTACTCTGTCGCTGAGGAAGCGGCAGAGGTCTTCTCTAGTTGAGAGCGCTGCTAGCTCTGACACCCGTCGTGCTGAGGTAATTGCGACTAGAAAGGCTGTCTTGAATGATAGTAGCCGGAGGGAACTCGAGCGTAGGGGCTCGAATGGTGGTTCCGAGAGACCTCTGAGGACCGTGGTCAGGTCCCACGTGGGGTAGCGGTGGATGACCTGTGGCCGGAGATTGGTTGCTCCCTTGAGGAAGGACCGCACACTGGGATGACGGCTGAGAGGCTGGAGGTAGCCAGCTGACAGGACCGTGGCCAGGGCTGCAACCTGGCGACGGAGGGTGGCCAGGGCGAGGCCCCTCTCAAAGCCCTCCTGAAGGAAATCCAAAATGTGCGGGAGAGACACAGAAAGCGGTGTTAATTGACGCCGGGAGCACCAATTTGAGAAGGCTTGCCAGGTCGCTCCGTAGATCCTGGTGGTGGAGGGTCGGCGGGCCGCCTGAATGGTGTGGATGACCGGGTCTGAGAAGTGGGCCCGGGTTAGCAGATCCCTCTCAAGTGCCAGACGGTTAGATTGAGCCATTGAGGCTCTGGGTGCAGGACAGCCCCCTGGCAGAGAGAGACCTCGTGTGGTGGGATCCTCCAAGGTGAATTGATGGAGAGGCTGGAAAGGTCCGCGAACCAGGTCCGACGTGGCCAATATGGGGCCACTAGGATGACTTCCGCTCCCTCCCTCAGGATCTTCCTGATGACCCGTGGTAGCAGGGGCACTGGAGGGAATGCATACAGGAGGCCGGTCGGCCACGGAGAGGTGAGAGCGTCCATTCCCTCCGCCAGCGGCGACTGGTACCGAGTGAAGAAGCGTGGGAGCTGGGCGTTCCGTGGGGAGGCAAATAGGTCGAGGAGAGGGAGTCCGAACCTGTGGCAGATCTGTTGGAACAGGTCTGGGTGGAGCTGCCACTCTGATGGATCCAGGGTGGCCCTGCTCAGCCAATCCGCCCGAACGTTGTCCACTCCGGAGATGTGTTCGGCCCGAATGGAGCCCAGGTGATGTTCGGCCCATCTGCCCAGAGCATCGGCTTCCCTCATCAGTGCTGTGGATCTGGTGCCGCCCTGGCGGTTGATGTGCGCCTTCGTCGCTACGTTGTCCGTCCGGACTAGGAGGTGTTGGCCCTGCACTTCCGACCGAAGGTGACGTAAAGCGAGACGAACTGCCCTCAACTCTAGCCAGTTGATGTTGTGCTTCAGGTCCTGAGGCGACCATCTGCCCTGCACCATGGATTCGGTGAGGTGTGCTCCCCACCCGAAGAGACTTGCGTCTGTGGTGAGGACTAGCCTGTCGGGTTCCTGGAAGAGGGAGCCCTTCTCCAGTGCTGGCGAGAGCCACCACTGCAGGGAGCGACGAACCTTGGGAGGTAGTCTGACCTTGGCTCTGGAGTTGCTGGTGTTGGTTCTCTGGGATGGGAGAAGGAACCACTGTAACTCTCTTGCGTGTAGTCTCGCCCAGGGAACGATGGCTAGACAAGATATCATCTTGCCTAGGAGCTGGGACAGGAGTATCACCGGGACGTTCGTGGAGGCTTGCACCCGTCGGATCATGGATCTGAGGCTGTCGATGCGGTCCGGGGACAGGGAGACAAGACCCGTGGACGTGTTGATCACCGCCCCCAGATGTAACACCTCCATCGCAGGAGTCAGGTGGCTCTTGTCGGTGTTGATGGTGAAGCCGAGTTCTTGTAGGGTGGCTATGGTCGTGCGCAGGTCTCTTAGGGCCTGTTGTCGCGACGATGCTTGTAACAGGATGTCGTCCAGGTAAATTTGGAGTCGAATGGGGCGCCTCCTGAGATCTGCTGCCACCGCGGCCAGTATCTTGGTGAACACCCTCGGGGCGGAGGAGAGCCCGAATGGGAGGGCTCGATACTGGTAGTGCTGTCCGGCAAAGTAGAACCGGAGAAATCTGCGGTGCTCCTGTCGAATGGGAACATGGAGGTAGGCTTCCTTCAGGTCGATAGATGTCATCATGTCCCCTGGCCGGAGGCAACCTAGGATGGACTGGAGAGATTGCATCTTGAACTTTTTGTAGGCGATGTGATAGTTGAGTGCCTTCAAATCTAAGATGGCTCTGACTCCTCCTGTGCTCTTGGGGACCAAGAAGAGGGTCGAGTAATAACCCCCCCCCTCCTGGCCATGGGGAACTACCTCTATGGCCCTGATGTCTAGAAGGTGGCGGATCTCCGCCTCCATGAGGTTTCTCTTGTTGGGACCCTTGGGGGTGGGACATCGGATAAAACGATGGGGAGGGGGCGAAACGAACTCTAGGGTGAGGCCGAGACGAACTGTTTGCAATATCCACGCATCTGTCGTGGTCGCCTCCCAGCGATCGGCAAACAGCTGGAGACGGCCCCCTATGGGGAGGGAGGGGTGATGGTCACTTATTGCGGTGGAAAGGCCTGTTGGCCTGACCCCCACGAAAGGGCCGCCTGGCGTAGGGCTGGTACCTGTTCCTGTCCCGGAAGGGTTGCCTACCCTGGGGGCGGGTGTTACCCTGGGGATAGCTACGCTGGAAGGATGTGGAGGGGTTAGCGGGAGGCTGAGCCTCCGGTGCCCTGTAATTTTGCCTACGGAAGGATGAAGGTCTCCTATCAGTCTTACGAGAAACAAAGGGTAGGACTTTCTTCTTGTCCTTATTTTCCACTAGGACCGAATCTAGAGCTTCCCCAAACAGCCTTTGTCCCTTGAAGGGGGCAGATGCTAGCTTCCATTTGGAGCGCATGTCGGCATTCCAATGGCGCAACCATAAGAGGCGGCGCGAAGTAATATTGGATGCCATGGCCCGGGAAGCGAATTTTGCTGCGTTAAGTGAGGCATCCGCAGTGTATTCTGCTGCCAGCATGATCTTGTTAACATCATGACGGAGTCTGGCATCTCCCTGGGGGAGACGTTTGAGGAGTTGGCGCAACCAGGCTATGGATGCCCTGCTAAAAAATGAGGCCGAGGTAGACGCCTTAATGGCCCAGGCCGCCGCCTGGTGTGTCTTGTGACATGCGCGCTCGGTCCGCTTGTCCTCTGCCTTAAGGCCTTCTAGTAGGTCTGGTGGGAGTACTGAATTGGATGTTAGAGCAGCGACCGGAGGGTCGACCTCCGGAAGTTTAAGTAGCTCCTCCATGCTGGGATCTACAGAATAGAGCTTTTTGTCGTTGGTACCCGGGGCAGTCCACGAAGCGGGCTGAACCCATTGGCGCTGAACTACGTCCCTAAACAGTTGGGGAGCAGGGATCAGGTCCTGGGGGGTGACTGATTCCTCAAAGAGGCCCCCGCTGGGGTCCTCAGGGTCTGTAGGGGCCTGGGGATCTGAGGTCGCCTGAGAGGAAGAGGATGTGACCGACATGCGCGTGATGGTCTTCGCTTTATGAAGGATAGACTTAAAGTAGGCAGGTTGGAACAAGCCCGAAAATGCGGGCTTGTCCGGGGTCACGCCCTCATCCTCAGAGAGCTCAGGCTCCGCCAGGTCATCTATCTCATTGATGGATTCGGCGCTAATCACCGAAGGGTGGGGTGAGGAGGCCCTGGCATAGCGTGGCCTACTTCTGGGCCCCTGTGGTTGCGCCTCTGCCTGGTCCTTGAGCCCCTGAGCAATGCCCTGGGAAATGGCTGCATTAATCACCTGTCTCATCTCAGTCGAGAGAGACGGGCCCTGGTCCTCTAAGGGGCGCCCCCCCACCCCCTCTGGCATAGGTGCCGGAGGTTCCTGTATTATAGGCTGGATGGGGTTGGCTATCCCCTCATCCCCCTCCATCTCACAATTGAATAGGTCAGTCCCACCCCCCATGGAGTGGGAAGGAGATTGGGAGATAAGGGAAGAATGATCTAGGGATAAATCTCTGAGATCCCTCTCATAGATGGGGTTGGCCCTAGCCTGGGTCTCACTCCCCCCCCCAGGGGGCTCGGGAGAGGCCTCCCTGTGGGCCTGTGCTATGGCAATGGTTTGCCTTTGGGCCCTATCAAACTGGCGGTCTAGGGCCTTGTGGCGTCTGGCCTCTGCCCTATCCTGGCCCCCCTCATCTCTCTTGGGGTAGGGGCCCCTGCTAAGGTCCTTAATGGCCTCCCTGGCGACCCTGCCCGCCTTCCTAGTGAGGGGCCTCTCCTCCCAGGTGGCATCCCCCTGTTCAGGCCCCTCAACTATAGGTTGGTGCTCCATGGCAAGGCTTTAATGCCTGGGCGATGGAATGGGCGGGGGGGGCGCGCGCGAGGGATACGACCTGATCGATGAGTTGCAGAGCGCGCTGGGAGCCGAATCCAAAATTCCTGGCCTCCTCGGAGCTGGCTGTGGCCGCTGTTGAGGGTGATGGCCGCTCCTTGCCTCAAATGCTGCTGCTTGCTGCTGCTGCTGCCGCCGCTGTTCTCCTCAAACGAAAAAAAAGGAAGCGGCAAAAAAACTCCGTTTAAAATGGAGCCGGCTTGCTTCTGATTGGTCCCCCGACGAATCCAAGATGGCCGCGCCCAGTCCACTACACGTGGAATGCAGCACGGAGCTTTCCGGCTCTCTGGGGCTGCAGCTGGCTTAGGCAGCTCTCCCGGGTGCCGGGCAGACCGCCGAGGCTTCGGACGGCCCCGCCGGTGTAGAGCAGGCTAAGGGCGATGCTTCCTGGGGGCTCCAAAGGCTCCACTCACCCCCCCTGCGGGAGAACGAGAAGCGCGCCGCTCTGGTGAGCGTTCTGGCTTCTCCGGCAAGGCGAAGGCTCCTGCTGGCTCTGCTTGTTGATGTCGGTGGAAAGGAAGGCTTGGAAGGAAAACTAAGGTAAAAAACTAATGCTTAACTTTTAAATTTGCTAAGCTCAAAAGAAATGCATCCGAAGGGCTTGGACTGAATTAAGAAACTGAAGGATCATGGGAAAGGACGGCGGGACTCAGTATTTTAATTCAGTCCAATGGGCAGCGGAGCTGAGTTAACCCTTGCATGGACACTCAGAGCTGTGCACCTGAGAATGGGGCAAGACTCACTTAAACTGTTTTGCTTAGCAATGTAAATTAGGAGCTTAATTGTGCTCCTTAGTGGAGGACTACCTATACATGTGTTCCTGTTTTCGCACCCAGCCCTGTCAAATAAAAAAAGAGGGATATTCGTTTGGCAATTACTAAACATTTGGACTACCCCATAGAACACAAAATATGTGCAGATCACCCCCTTCTCAGTATCTATATAGATCTGGAGGAAATGTATGGAAAAGGTTAAGCAACATTAGCCTTGAAAGCTAGCTGGGGCAGTGGTGGGATTCAAAATGTTTTACTATCAGTTCAGTATGGTTTGGTGGGAGTGGCAAGGGAAGGATACTATAAAATTTCCATTCCCTCCCCACTCCAGGGGAAGGTTACTGCAGAATCCCCATTCCCTCCCGATCAGCTGGGACACAGGAGGCGGCGAATAGATGGGGGTGGGGCCAACCAGAGGTGGTATCTACTGGTTCTCCGAACTACTCAAAAATTCTGCTACCGCTTCTCCAGAACTGGTCAGAACTTGCTGAATACCACCTCTGAGCTGTAGGAGTTTAGATCTGTCACTCTCTCTCAACCTAACATACTTCACAGGATTGTTTTTGTTGGGAAAATCGGAGGAGGACAGAGTATTACATATGTCCATTGCCTGAAGTTATTTATAAAGCAATCAAAGTGGGATATAAATCAAACAATCAGAGCATGAGAAACAAGCATTTTGAGTCAGGTACTGCTACAATGTGCAGTATTGGAAAGGATGAATGCCAAACCTATTCAGTTTGCGATCCTTCATTTACATGCAAGTAAAACAAAACTAAAAATGTCTCTTAAACCCATATTATTAAAACACAACTTATAACTAGGCACCAGAGAATGGAGGAAATATACATGCATTAGGGACATCTTCAGTATTTTTGTTGCCTTATCTTGGAAATTCTGGAGCTTTGGGAGGAGATAGAGACAATAAGTTGAAAACTAAATTAAGCAGCGGCACCAAAGGAGTGTAAATAAACATACGTATTTGTGCCTGGTAAAATGAATATTTGAACATTAAAAACGACCAGGAACATTTTCTTGGATATATTTAGGTATTAAATATTTAACAGTTATTGCCTAATAATCAGGAATCATGTTTTCATTATTAAACAGCAGTAGTGTATAACAACTCTTTTTAAAGGCGTGTTGCCAATGGATGGTTCTCACTTCATTTTCAAAATCCCAGAAGATTATCCACTCTTCGAGAAAGTAGCATTGCCAGTAAACACCTGCAGTTCTGGACATACATATGCCTCTGAATCAAAGCCAGAAACATGTGAAAGCAAATCACTTTGTTTCCACACAAAATATGCTAGAATTGACTCGAGAGTTATGGGTTTTATAACTGCGGAAGATAGATGATAGAAAAGAGAGCAATGTGATGTAACTTCAAAGAGATTAAAATGTATTCGCATTTATAAATGCGGTGAAGAATATTGGAAGCACTTCTCTACACTTTTTCATCTTTTCCATTTTTAACCTTTTTTCCCCCTTTTCTTGCACCTTTTTGGCTTTATTTTTCTCCCTTTCTAATATTTTGTGTTAGGCTTTTATCTTTTGGTTTAAAGATTTCAATAAAAACTGTACATTTAAAAAAATGCTAGAACTGAGTGTAATCCGGCACTAAACCACTTGGTGGTTGTTTTCAGCCTTTCAGAATGACAGAGATTTTTTTGGGGGGGGGATCTACTATACACTGCAGAATAACTATTCCGTATAGTTCAAAATACCCTCCCACGATTGTACACACGTTGCAATTCTAAAAAAAAACCTGAAACCTATCTCTGTGATAGATAGTTGTGGAAAAGAATGAGAGACCTCCATTCTCTTCACACAAGATAACATATTTTTCAAAATATAATCGTCTTGATCTGAATCATGTGCATACAATTCATATGATCTCCTGAATATGATCTGAATCACATGCACTAAACTCAATTTTGAAGTCCAAAAACAGGAAAAGAAACCCGTTTACCCTCATACTAATATTAGTTTTTGTCCAAGTTCATACTAAGACGGTAAACTTTACCTGGTGATTCAGGATATAAGATCAGGTGAATCAGGACGTAAGATTGAATCACAGACTTCTGGAAATTGGGTCTAACTAACGGCCAAGTATACAGATGGCCCTTGACTTACAACTGGTCACTTAGTAACCATTCAAAGATACAACAGACTTCCTCCCAGTTGCATTATGACCTGGTTAAGTTCTGATCTCCACGTGCCCCCTACACACACAATCACATGACCACATGTTGGTCGCTCAGCAGCTAGCCCACATTTACATTTTATGGCATACCTTTTTAAAAGTAAACTTGGGGTTGTGGGAAAGAGGACAATATAATATAATTTGTTTATACAATGTTTAAAAGCCTGCACTTCTGATCACTAAATTGCAAAGAACTTACTTACAAGAGATCAGAAACAAATTGAGTTTTTATTATAATACAAAGTAAATGTTTCCCTGTCCACTTGTATCCAACTCTAGGACATAGGGCTCACGTCCGCTTCTTGGCTGAGGGAGCCAGTATTGTCTGAAGACATTTTCTATGGTCATCTGGCCAGCATGGCTATATGCCAAAGGTGTATGGAATGCTGTTACCTTCTCACCAAAGTGGTACCTATTTATCTACTTGCATTTGCATGCTTTCGGACTTCTTATACACCCATTTAGACCTAAGAGTTAAAACAACTTTATTGTCACTTTGAATGTACACTAATCGGCGAAGATTAAAATGAAATGTCACATACACCTCTTAAAGCATCTCCACCTCTAATATACTCTACATAAACATAAATTCATACATGCATACATACCAGGGTGGATAAAAATCAATGATTTTTTTTAAAAAAATAAAAAAATGATTTTTTTTTAATTTAAATCGGATTTTTTTATATAAAATGCTTTTTGAGGAAAATATATTACCATCCAAAGGTTATTCCATCATGAAATAAAGATTAGTTTTTTTAATTATGTAGAATAAGGCTGTATATGTTTAAATTTTTTGGTAAATAAATTCCATTAATCCATTCACAATGTCATGCTCTTCCAGAGGTTTTTGTAAGATTATTGGGCAGTTTCTCTGCCTACAAGATATTATCACAGATACTTGGTTTACTTTTGCAGTTTTCAAAACTGAATTTAACTCTATCCCTACCTACCTACTGTATTTCTCTCTCTTCCTCTCCCTATCACTCCACCTACCTACCTACTTTTTTAAAAAAAGTTGCCTCTTCAAAACCTGGGTGCGTCTTATACTCCAGTGCGTCTTATGCTCTGAAAAATACAGTAATTGATTCCTTAAATGCTTTTTACTTTGTTGAGCTTTTCCTTGTTTATGCTGCTTACATTCATGCTGCCACTGTAATTTCCTTTGCAGCTTCAGGTTTATTTCCCTGCATGGTCAGATCAGTAACCAGGGACCAGAAGGGTTGTTTTTTTTAAAAAAAATTCAGCTGTATCATTAATACCATTAGCACTCTGTGAATCAAATGGACAGGTAAGATAATCATCCAACACAATATTGTCCAATCACTTTATCTTGCCTGTCCATTTGGTTCCCTTGGTAATCTCAAAGGTATTTTTTTTCTTCAAAAGCAACTGGATTGTTGTTGTTTTTATCTTGAGGAAGAAGAAAACGTTTCACTTCTCATCCAAAACGCTTCATCAGTTCTGATGGCAGGAGGATTGAAGGATAGGTACTGACACTTGAGATTGGATGATGGGGGGATGGAAGGATAGGTTCTGATAGGCTCCCACCAGCCAATCTCAACTGTCAGTACCTATCTTTCTACCCTCCTGCCATCAGAACTGATGAAGTTTCTTAGGATGAGAAGAGAAACGTTTTCTTCTTCCTCCTCCTCACGAAAAAAGCACCTTTGAGCAACTATGACTTAGACGACTGAGATTTTCCACAGACATTTTCCCTTGGTAATATCCTGGAGTGATTTATCATTGCCTTCTCCCTATGCCCATGATGGCGAACCTATGGCACGGGTGCCACAGGTGGCACGCGGAACCATTTCTTAGGGCACGCGAGGCGTTGCTCGGTCAGCTCCAGCACGTTTGTGTGCACTGGTCAGCTGATTTAGGCCTTCTTTTGAGGACGTTTTTCGCCCTCTGGAGGCTTCAGGGAAGCTCCTGAAGCCTCTGGAGGTGGGGGGGGCTGTTTTCACCCTCCCCAGACTCCTAGAAAGCCTCTGAAGCCTGGGGAGGGTGAAAAAAGCAGGGGGTCGCGTACATAGCATTATGGGTGTGGCACGCTCATGCACGACGCCCCTGCGCTCCCCCCACTTTTGGCACACAAGCCAAAAAAGGTTAGCCATCACTGGGCCTATGCAGTACAATATGAAATTATGCCTTTGTTGCTATCACTAAAGTGATCATTCATTTGTAACATATTCCTACATCACTACTGCCCAGTACTGGGATAATGTTCACATCTTGGGCAACCCTAACAGAAGTACTGTATATAATCTTGGCATACTCACAGCGTGCCTCACTCTTTCTCACAAGAAGTCTATGTCCTGCCATGAGGAGGCAGCACAGAAGGATTTGTAGACTGAAGTGTCGGGGTGTGTGTGTGCATGAGCATGTGTGTGCGTGTGTATCCTCAAAAGATAAATAATAGGGGGAGAAAAAAGATTGCGTGCATTATAGCTATTAAAATTAAAATCTGGGGGAAAGGCCACATTTGGTAACTAGACATAACTATTGAAATGAAGTCAATCTTTGATCTTATCATTAAATCTAGACTACATAACAATATATTATATCATTTTCTCATTTACAGAACACAGAGACTTTCAAAAATAAATAGCAAACTCAACCCCCTGGGGGAACACGACCCATAGTTTGAGAACTCCTGACCCATGGCACAAGTCCAATGCCTTTGAAGAAACTTAAGCTCTTAGGCTACACGTTGCTTTCACAGGAGAAAAACTGCCACCACAATGGCTCCTTCTCCAGCTACCTTCTAAACAGGAAGTCTAGAGCTTTTCATCACAGCCAGCCCTGGAAAAACTACAATA
Source organism: Rhabdophis nuchalis (assembly GCA_039707465.1). Lineage (NCBI taxonomy): Eukaryota > Metazoa > Chordata > Lepidosauria > Squamata > Natricidae > Rhabdophis > Rhabdophis nuchalis. The sequence goes on from CM077643.1 coordinate 168,735,103, forward strand.
AGCAACTAAACGAGGAGGAAAATGTTCCAAGACAATAGTTTATATGAATCAGTCCTTTGTCCTTGTGGTCTGCTCATCTGGTTGTCAATCACTGAACTTGCCAGGAGGAAGGAATTTTGGACTCAAAAATGTCCTTTGCACAAAAGATGTAGCACGCATGTCATACTTCGTTGCTATGACTGTTCCAATGACAGTTGCTAGTTCTTTTGCTGAATTGGTTTCATCACACTAAGGAGCAAAAAGGAGATACAGATATACAGGAGATACTTCAGTTTACAACCACAACTGAGCCTCAAATTTCTGTGGTGAAGTGAGAAAGTGGTTAAGTGAGATTTGCCCCATTTTATGACCTTTGTTGACACAGTAGTTAAGCAAATTACTGCAGTTGTTAAGTGAATCTGGCTTCCCTAGTGACTTTGTTCATCAGAAGTTTGCAAAAGGTGATCACGTGGCCCCAGGACACTGCAGCCAACATAAATATAAGTCAGTTGCCAAACGTCTGAATTTTGATCACATGACCACAGGGATGTTCATAAGTGTGATAAAAGGTCATAAGCCTCCTTTTTCAGTGCTGTTGTAACTTTGAACAGTCAGTAAGCAGATGGTTGTAAGACAAGGACTACCCGTAGATTTAGCTCAGTATGAACACTTCTCCGTGACTTGAACCCTTAAGAAAGAAGTTTTGAATTTAGACTTTTCTTTGTGATGTCAAACTTAGAGCACAATTGCATTTTAAAAAGAAATTGCTCATCAATCCACTGCTGTACAATTCAATCTACCATCTCAGGATTCTCCCATCCATCATAAAGGTAAAAGACTGTGAACACAAGTTGGTTATACAGTACATCTTTTCCACTGTTCCTTCTGCTAGGCCTATTTATATGCACACCAATGGAAAAATTTTCATTTTGCCTGTTTCTAACATGTAGGACTTAAATGTTTCGTAATTCAGCTGAAGTTGCTGAGTTTAGCTGTTTTTACTCAAAGCTTCTTAAGTGCAGCTAATAAGAGCAATCAGTTTTACCTACATTAGGAAAAGATAAGGCATGAAGTGTTAGCTGAATTATAGTTTGTTCAGATCATCTTGGCAGGAAGAACAGGAGTTCTCTAATGAATAAATAAATACTGGATGTATATAAACACAATTCTTATACCCAAACAATTGATAATGTAGTAATCTTGGATATTTTCATACATTATCACTTGAACAGAAACCTCGTCAATTCCAAAAGACACAAAATTGTTCCTTTCCTATAAGCAGTCCTAGAATCCCCCTTGAGGCTAAGGCTATCAGAAAATATAGCAATCTCTTTATACGGAAATGTTCATACACTTTTAATAACTTTCAGCTTTGCTATATAAAAAAAAATATTAGCAAGTACTTTCTCAGAACTCTTGAAAAGCTTGACAAGAAAAATGCTTCTTTAGTCAACTTGTGGGTCATTAAACTGACAGAAGATAAGTAGTATCATCTGATCACTGAAATTGAGAGCTTCCAGATAGGTGGACAAACGTTAAGTCATAGAAAACATTATCGAAACTATATTTGAAGCAAGATGTAAAAGTGTCCTTGGCAGGACTACCCTACGTTGCTAAGGAATGCTGAAGATGAATGAAATGACTCTCTGTGTTAAACATAGCTGATTCTTGTTTGTCTTGTTTATGTGCCTAGTGGTTTCTTGTACTGATTATTCCTTTTTACAAAAACGCAAAAGATAATCCCTCGATACATTATCTGCAGGAGGGAAAAAAGACATGAATATAGTTTAAATGGTTAAGGGGCAGAATAAAACTCTTTTGTACAAAAGAAACCCCTTTGCTATTTTGTTAAAACATAAGAGTTCACAACAGAACAAAAATTCTGATAAAATACCTTTTAAAAATCCACAGAACTGTATGAATTACAAATATGGCCTGATAGAACACTTAACATAAATATGTTTCATGGCACCATTTAATTAATATAGCCTTGTACTGTTTATATACATAGGGATCATTCTGTAATATAAAACTAGAACATGGGAATTTGCCCTAGGACATTTAAAATAAAATTTCTTTGCAAGGGATTTTATGATTTAAAGAACAATCACTCAAGATTTTAAATCCCAATGTGAACAGGAAGTGTAGATTTGTTGTAAACTATTCCTTACTTAGGCCTTGATCAATTTTATTGCTGCTGCTACTTGACATTGGGCCCAAAATTATGAAAAATCTGCAACCAGTTGTTTTTTTACTAAGATTTTAAAGACCTTATATTGTTTGCTGTAAGATCTCTCTCTGAAGCTTCCAAAATTAGACTATATTTTGATATTTATAAAAACAATTGCTCATTAGCTGCAAAGAACTAATTGGCTTGAAAATTATTGGAAATCCAGCTAATACAAGCCAAGAAAGAAAATGCTGTTGAACTACAAAAAATAGTCTAGCTCTAAGTTTGCATGTTCACAGATATAAACTTAACATCTCATTGCAGTTAAATGTTAATTCTAGTGATATAAATGGAACAATACATAGCCAGGCCCTATATTTACAGAAAGAAAACTTGATAAATTCAAATGGGATTTACTAGCTAAAGATTTGAAAGAATTTGTAAGGCTTTTCATACCATTTTGTATAAAATATCTTGTACTTCTTTCAGTGGAAGTTTTGCACTATTTGTAAAACTAGTTTTGCACTATAATCTAAAACAATGCCACATATTTTTCCATGAATTAAAAATATTCAGGAATATTGTCATATCCAATCCAGTGGTAGGCTACTGCCGATTTGGACAGTTTCGGGTGAACCGGTAGTTCCGACAATCAGCTGGTCCCACCCAATCGCCCCCGCCTTATGCTGTTTCCTTCTTTCTGGCTCAGCTGATTCACTCAGCACAGCTGATTTCCGTGCCTCTGTCGTTCTACTTACCAGGACTGTCTTAGAAGGTTGCTGTATTTTGAATGCTGCGTGCAAGTGCATTAGACGCACATTAAGCACGCACAAAGTGTGTTTCCTTGTGACACTGCTGAAAGTGCTGAACAAAAAGTTATAGACTTCTACAATTTACCTATGTTTTATTAAATAAGAAAAAAAAAACGCAGTGAGCCAACTGACAATGATTTACAATCCACAGTTGGTGGGGTTCATACAAAAGTTTAAACTAGAGTTACCAAATCTGGGCTGCAAAATCCAGACAACTCTGTTCACAAATAGATATAGACCATACAGTATATATTTGAAGTCCTCCATATCTGGTTGAAGTAGTAAATTCAAATCAAACCATGTTTTGCTTAATATGTGAAGAATTCTCACAGAATTCTCAATGTAGGTAAATAATGAAATTGGCATAAAACCGAATTTTAAATGCAAATATTAATTCTCTAACAACTCCAAGAGGCATACAATAATAAAATCATAACTAAAGGTCGGTTGACACTAAAACTCTAATATGTTAGAGTATAAGCTCTAACATATAGAGTTAAAATAAGACCTCAAGGCAATGCCCAAATTCCAGTTCTAACTCCATTCAGTAATATAACCCCATCTACTGTGTGTAAACACCTCCAATGGCCCTTGTTTCCAAAGGCTTCCTATTCCTGATGTATATGTACCATCTTTGAGTATGCATAATGTTTTTATCCCCGAGTGCAACAGACCTATTTACAACATCTGATAAATTAGCAGTCTGGTTCCAGTTGATAAGTAAAAATAAAATATGGTTTGGGAACTGAAATCAGATAATGTGCATGAGGAGACAGCCTAAGAGCACACAGCTTGTCCACATAGCATTATGTTATTATATCCTAACTAACCCCAATCTATATCACACAAACTGTAGCTATATAGGCATTACTTGATATCTCATGGGGAAACACTGTTTCTAAAGACGCATTTACAAACTCTAGCTTCTGAAAAAGTTTTAAAACTTAAGTCAACTGTTTTGCTTGGTCTGCACTTCTGTGCCTGCTCTATGAATCAGAAAAAATATATTGTTAATTTAAAGGAAGAGAGAATATATTTTAAACTTGAATACAAGGGTTTGGGGGTGGACAAACTACACAAAGTGCATTTAAACACTACAATACAAACTCTACCACTTTTGTACATGTTTCATATACACATATATAAGTGTCAGAGCTTCCATCAAGATGTCACGATGTACATTTAATTTTTTTTTAATGAAATCATGGTTTACATTAAATGTCATATGCTGCTGCCCAAAGGCCATATAAAGATACACTTGACAAATAAAATTGTCAATTAAAAACTAATTTCCTGAAACACACTGAAATACTGAATAATTTTCAAGACATATTTTTTCTTTGTTTTGAACCCATTTCTAGAACATTCTTTTGCAACTTCAAAATTTATCCCAGCAGTGTTTTATTCTTGATATTCCCAGAATATCAGTGGAAGAAAACTCCTGGATTGTTCTTATAACTCCTTGTAGCTTTCTCTGCTTTCAGAAAAGGGAAATCTTAAAATCTGAATTACCTGTATCATAACATTTGTTATAAAAACTGACAAATCTTGCCATTCTTTGATACTAACGTTAAGCAGATATTAAATATGCTACTTTATACATATTTCCAAGAAGTACATATTTGGTATCTAATTACTGCTACAAATTATTTATATCATAATCTTAGAAGTGAATGATTTAATTCATCCTCAACAATTTCATTTTTATATGTCCAGTCCAGAAGTGGGTTGTTCCCGGTTCGGCCCAGATTGGGCAAACCAGTAGTGGTGGCTGCAGGAAGCAGTGGCCACTTGCCCGGACGCTTCTGCCCATGCACAGAAGCTTCAGTGCATGCACAGAAACATCACGCACAAGCGTGCGCACGAGCAAACTGGTAGCACTGGGATTTTCAACCTACCTCTGGTCCAGTCCAATTATGAAAATATTGAATGTTTAAATGCAGCCTTCTGATTTCAAGTTTTTGCAGTCAAAACATCTAACATAACCATCTGATTTGTAAGACCATAGATTGTATTTAAAAGAAAGCTAAGAGTTTTATGCAGAAGTGAAACTAATTTTTTGAGCACTGTCAGCAATGGTGATGTGGCCATGTAACTATATGACTATAAATCATATCCAAAACAAAAGGAATGTATGACAACAGAAGCATTTTTTTTCCTCTAGTGGGGAGGAGGGAGGTTAAGAGTAAGATCAAGACAGGAAATTGTTCTTGTTAAGCTGAAAGATCATGTAATTGTTTATTTGGGGAAACTCTGATTTACCTTAAACTATGTGCAAGGTTGGAATGAGAAGGTCACCATATATTAAATTGCAGTCCAGTAGACAACCAAGGTCAACAGCAAATTTTCTGGAAGTTTTTACTAGAGAAACCTCAAGCTTTTTGTATTCACAAAAATATGGTTAAGATTTCCCCCTGGGGCACCTAACTCCAGAGTATATAAAGCAAATAAAACAAACCACACAAACCAGAGTGTGTTGAAGGATATTAATTTAAGATCTTATATGTTACTGGGTCAGAACAGCAAACCAATGTTGCTTTAAATCTTCCTATAAAGTCCCTGGTGGGGTCCCACAAAACCTTTGGGCTAGGAAAGCTGGAAAATTGAGTTGACTGGCTAAATTCAGACATCCAGTGGGTGGCCTTGAGCAGTTGAACAAACTGTTCTCTCATATTCGGTTTCTCTGGGGAGGGAAATCAATATAGCTGTTATACAATAGTTGAGAAGTTAAAAGGTGGATTTGTACAAGTCATTGCATTAACATAAAGCTGAGAAATTTTGAGGACTCTGTGCTAAAAGTTTAGTATATTTCTTTTTCCCATCATATAAGAAATATATGCATCACAGACATTTAGAGCTGTATTTTCAGGATAGAACTCAAAAGATGCAATGTTTTAAATTGTGAAGCACTCCGTTTAAGTCTGTTGGATATTCACACATTTATTTTTACTTTCACATCTCATCTAAAGCAATATGGTTAAGGTGTATTTTTAAGACGTGTGCTTGGAGATTTATCTACTGAAGTTGTATACTTTGTTTCTAGAGGCCCTATTCAGAGGTGGTACGCTGCCGGTTCACACCGGTTCGGGCAAACCAGTAGTGGCGGCAGAGCGAGCCTCCGCTTTACAGACCCTGACGTCAGCATGGAGCTTCTGCGCATGCGCGCCTGCTACTGAACTAAGAGAATAGAATACCATTACTGGCCCTATGTTAAAAATCTAGACATCAATGAGAACCAGCTTCTTTCATCCTAATTTAATGTTTTTAACCTCAAATTATGAAAAAAAATTGTTTGGGGTACATGGCTCTTATGAAGATCTTATGACATTAGACCACAGTTTAGTCTAATAATTAATGCACCAGGCTAGAAACCAGGAGACTATCAGTTCTGCTTTAGGCATGAAAACTAGCTGAGTGACTTTGGGCCAGTCACTCTCCCTCAGCCCAACTCAGCTCACAGGATTTTTTTTGGGGGGGTGGGGATTGAATTGGAGGAGGAAGGAGTATTGGGTACGTTCTCTCTCTTGAGTTATGCATAAAAATAATAGTCAGGATAGAAATCTAAACAAGAAATGACGGTCAGAGGCAATTTGTTATGACAGGAGCAGTCGATCAAAAAACAGCCTTTGACGAGATGGTGAAGTAGCAAGCTCCCTTTTCATTGTCCAGTAATTTGCGCATTTTCTTTCTTGGCCAGGCAGATACACTATGAGCCTGTCACAATGATGTTGATATTCATGAGAACCCCAAGAGCATAATCAGGATACTAAACGCCTGGGATTTGTCTTGGGAAGGAATGTGCCCACTGCATATTGAGGCCCACAGTCCCGTTTACCCATGATGTTATAAGAGCACTAGAGAAAAATCCTGCTTTGCAATAATCAATATTTCTGATTTAAATATTACCTTGGCACACTTGGTCCGATTCATCACAAAAGAGGACAAGTTATTATGGAAAGAGTTAGCAGTTGAGGTAGCCATTTAACCCAACTGTCAATTCTCCAACACATTTATCCTCCCAAATAGTGTGGCATTCAGCTGTAAATCTACTTTTAGATACCCACTAATTCTTCTATGGGAATCTATTAAGAACCAATCCTACTTGACTTTTAATGTTCATGTCTCTTAAATGTAGTCCTTAACTTACAACCATAATTGAGCCCAAATTTCTGTTGCTAAGCAAGGCAGTTATTAAGTGTGCTTTGTGCAATTTTACAATCTTTTGTCACAGCTGTTAAGCGAATCACAGCAGTTGTTAAGTGAATAATGCAGTCATTAAGCGAATCTGGCTTCACCCAATGACTCTGCTTGTTGGCAGCCAGTTGGGAAAGTTACAAATGGTATCACACTTGTACAATTGTCACACGAACATGCTAGTTGCCAAGTACCCAAATTTTTTATCATGTGACCATGGTATTGCAACAGTCAGAAATGTAAAAATCTGTCGTAAGTCACTATTTTTAGGACTACTGTTAACTTTGAATGGTCACTAAATGAACAGTTGTCTACATATTATTTTTAATTATAATTATTGCTATTATAAAACATCTCAAATTCAGGCCACTAGGATATTTTAAACAAATAATACTGCAGAGCATAAAATCTTCACCCAGGCTCAATGTTACATTCTCACGGGTTCCATTCATTTCATTTAGACAAAACTTTTTGACAATAAAATTATTATGCAATAAAAATTGGATACAAGAATACCTTCAAGAATACCTACTCATTCTGAACAATTTTGCATAATATTTTCTGGATTTTTTGTAAATGTCTGACAGCATGGAATTGAGAATTTAGGTATATGTACTTGCTTTTATCTTGTAGTGTTATGAAAAATGTTTTTTTTTTGTTATCTTTTTATTGTGTATTTTGAGGTCTCGGAAGGGCCGACGACTCTGACGTGAATGCTCTCAAAATTTCTTTGTATCCCTTACCCTGTGTAAAACCAATAAAACTTTTTCAATTAAAAAAAAAAAAGAATACCTACTCATTTCTACTGTTCTGAAAAAGACTAGGCACCACATTTAAGCAACTGGTTGTGACACATTTTAGAATGGATGCTACTTTAAAAGAATGTATGTATGGGTGTTGAACTGCCTCAGATCTATCAAGATTCAAAGAGAACCAAGTTCTCTCGCTTTTTATTAAGGTAAAGGTTCCCTCGCACATACTTGCTAGTCATTCCATACTCTAGGGCAGGGGTCCCCAACTCCCGGTCCGCGGCTTGATAGGAACCGGGCCGCAGGGCCGGAGAGGAGGAAGAGGGGGAAGCCCCCTGGGCAGAGCGTGCGCCGGATGCGGGAGAGTGCAGGTGCGGCCGTTCGCGCCGTTGGAGGCCCTAGAGGGCGGAGTGAGCTGACTCCCCCCCGTGTGTGCGTGCACATGCGCGGCCGTTCGCACCATTGGAGGCCCTAGAGGGCCGAGTGAGCCGAGTGAGCCGACTCCCCCCACGTGTGCACGCGCCGCCTGTTCCCCCCTGTGTGCGCATGCGCCGCCTGTTCCCCCCCCCTGCTGCTCCTCTACGCCAGCCGGTCCGCAGAATTTTTTAAAAAATGAAACCGGTCCCTGGTGCAAAAAAGGTTGGAGACCCCTGCTCTAGGAAACAGTGCTCACTTCCGTTTCTAAGCCAAAGAGCCAGCACTGTCTGAAAACATCTCCATGGTCATACGGCCAGCATAACTAAACACCGAAGGTGCGTGGAACGCTGTTACCTTCCCACCAAGGTGATCCCTATTTTTCTACTTGCATTTTTACGTGCTTTTGAACTGCTAGGTTGGCAGAATCTGGGACAAGTAACGGGAGCTCACTCCATTACACAGCACTAGGGATTTGAACCGCCTAACTGCCAATCTTTCTGATTGACAAGCTCAGTGTCTTAGCCACCATGTCCCCCCCCCACTTTTTTTATTAGTAAGCAATATTTGTCACGTAGGGCTGTTAGTATTAGGAAAAAGTACTCAATATTACAATACAAGAATTGATTTTCATAGTAGGTTCCCAGATGTGAAAACAGCTTGTTCTTTGTACTTTTTCTACACGTGCACTATTTGTGCCCAATAGGTTTTCCTAGATAGCAAACCTTGTCTTCTCCTGATTTCTGTGTTCTACAATCACCAAGCTCCAGTCAATTAAATACACATTCCATTTCTTATCGCGATGCTAGCTCTTAAAGCATAAAAGGTTCTAAAATGGAAAGAACTGAGTCATACTTTGCTGATCAGAGCATTGATGGTAGTAGGTGCAAGAATGAAATTGTGCTCACACCAACAAATGCACTAAGTTGTTGCATGTAATGTACGAGTACAAAAGAGAAAAGGAGAATAGGATGGATGAGATTTATTTTTAAGATTTTACCATACTTGAAAACATAACAATAGAATTGTTCAATAGCAATGTAAATGGTTCAAAAATTTATCAATTGGTAATTTTACAACAGCATTTGTTAATACCACTGCATCAGCAATTTTTCATAATCAATTACTTGTCTTTACAAACATCATTATAGATATCTAAATGTAGAATGCAGATGTTTAAAACATTTGTATGTCTTCTTTATGAATACATATGCATTTATTTATTATGATGCTTTGTCATTTATTTTTCCTTTTAATTATACATTTCTCATTTTGAAAATGTATGATATTTGTTCCCTTTTGGAAATGGAATTCCAGGTCTAAGTTTTAGCTACCCAAATTATCCTTCCAAACCTAATCATGCAAATGCATTATGTTAGAACAGGCAAGTGGGCTTCATCCAATAGTCAAGAAGGCTTGTCTTCCACCAACCATTCCTTCAAGCTATCCTAAAACCATTCAGGGCTCTTTAAATAAAGCAAATCAACGAGGACACAAATATGAAACCAGTGAAACTTTTTCAACAAGGTTTTGTATACATCTCTGGACTGAGGGCTAACGAGCTCATGAATAGTATAAATAGGAAACAGTAGTATTATCTCAAAAATATGATAGGTTACAAGATGTCTATCAAGAACAGATATACCAAAGGTCATTGGCTGTAACTTCTGGCAGTAATTATAGCTTCTCATCCTGACTATATCTATCCAGCTTAACGTTCTTTTCTTACAAAGTCTCATTTTTAAAATGTGACATTCTAAACTACTGTAGACTTTAATCAATGACTCTGTGACTATTATGGTTAAATTCCACAAATAATTAAGCCTCTTAGGTTTAATAATCCTAAATTATTAAAATATCCAAAACAAAGAAAATGTATCTGTACAAAAAATGTATCTGCACAAGAATTTTCACCAACATCAGTAATGTCCAGGCTGGGTATAACACAGTTAAAACTTTAAATTGAATTGAGATGGAACATAAATCTAAGATAAACATTTCTATCTGAATTTGTTCACATCATGTTTTTCAAAACTAGCTAAGATTATACTGACATGTCAAAATATACTTTCTCCTGCTCACACAGCTTTTTTATCAGGCTTAAATTTCTGAGAAAAGAAATGTACATTAGGAAAAAGAATTGGGAGAATTTATTCCACTTCATGTCTTGAAAGCTGTAATTAAAATTCAGTATTGCACTTTACATATGGATTTTTATTTGAAACTCCTGTCATGACTAAAATCTTAAAGCTTAGCCAGTTTAATAGAGCCCAATAAAACAGCTCTATTGAATTATATCAAGCCACTGTAGTACACCAGGCTGGAATCTGCTTTGCTTTTATTCCTGACCACCGTACTAAGTTTTAAACCAACAATGTGTGGTTAGCATCCAAGAACTATTTATGCACAGCAGAGAAACTTTCAAAATCCATCCTTCTTCCTTCAAAGAAAGTGCATACATTTACACCTCAAGTATTTCCCTCCAGTCTGCTATTCCTATTGTCATAGTGTTATGTGCTAACAGATCTGCACACACTTGCCAAATATCACTCACTAGAAACTGAAACACCCCCACAATATGGATCCATTTTAAGAGGATTTTTTTTTCATTTAGTGTTGGTCTCCTATCCATAATCGACTGTACGTACATACTCAAATGCAAAAAGACTGTACGTACATACTCAAATACAAATAACTCAGATTTTTATAGTTAATTGTTCATGCAACAAAGTAACATTGCAATATAGATACAGATAGCTATAAACAACATAAATTTCTACTTTATAAATATTAGATAAACCTTAACAATGTGTGTGTATTGGCAATGCAATTGTCATCTGACTTAATCAGAGGTTAGGCAGGTCTATAGCTCTCTTTATGCCTAGCTGCTCCAGCATATCGCATAATGTTCCGGAAGATCAGCAGAAAACTTTGCCTAGCTTCAAGTCTCTTCCTCATCATTTCCTAAAATGATCAAGCTGAATTTCACATCAATCCAGGCATTAATAAGTCGTGTAGATGTTAAAATTTAGAGGGGGGAAATTAAAGACACCAATGAGAGTATCTGTTTTCCATAATGAATTTTAAGGCCAAAGCCATATAATTATTACATTTACAATATATGATTTCAGATTGATAATTAGCCTTAATTCCATAAAACATAACATAGCATATTTATAACGTGCTGTTTCCCCACACCTTTTTTTTTTAAGAGAACTCAAATCTATAGATGAAAAATCATTAATTCCAAAATTGGAATAATATTCTGACTTTCTTCCATAGGAAAAAAAAAATCCTGTGCAGTTTCAAGCATAAATAAGGCCTTATTCATACAAATGTCCAAAGAAATAGTATAGCTGCATCTATCATACTTGAGCTTCACAAATCCAAATAACTGAGCCAGTTTGGCCTAGTGGTTAAGATACCAGGCTAGAAAACTGGAGACTGTGAGGTCAAGTCTTGCCTTAGCCATGAAAGCCAATTGGTGACTTTGGGCCAGTTACTCTTTTAACCCAATCCACATCAAAGGGTTATTGTTGTTATTGGGAAAACAGAAGGAAGATGTGTTGGATATGTTCACCGCCTTGAGTTGTTTATAGAAGTAATGGTGGAATAAAAGTAAATAAAACAGCAGTAAGGATTCAGAAGACTTTTCCTTTATATCTAATTGTCCCAGAGTTTTGCAGGCCAAATACGGTAGCCTTAAGTTCAGACTGACTGGCACATTTCAAGCAGTTTTCCAGGAATGCATTGATGGGCAAATGTTGCAATTCTATTTCTGTCTACACTTATTAAGATATTAAAGGGCCCTTAATACTACAATCTATTTCCTTTCGGTTCCCCACCCTCTTTGAAATCTTCCTTTAAGCATCATTTCTTTCATGTCTTAAGATGTATTACAGAAGGGCAATTCCTACCTTTATTTAAAAATAATGTGCACAATTATCAGTAATCTTGAAAGAACAGGCCTGGATGCTTTATATTTTTAAAGAAATATATATCGTGACAAATATATCTATCTTTCCCTTCACAAATATTAACATGGGAGGCAACATAAAAGCCCTGAATCAGAAATTACTGAACTGAGAATTGGCACATCCTAACGGATAATTTTATTATCTGTTAACGTTTAATCTTCTACTTTACAATTCATCTTCATTGGCTTTACTGCACTGTTAAAACGCGAACCGAGTTGCAAATCAGCAAAACATTTCACAATTGGCAAAAAGCTGAATTTGTTCAACCCTCCTACCAAAACACATTAGAATCTGCCATTTAAAAAGTCGTTTATGTAAGTGCACCTCACAAGTCTACTACTCTGAGCAGGTACGCAGAGACATTGGCTGAATCATACCTTACCCTAAACTATAATGTGGACTTTGATTTTGATGTGAGGTTGTTTCAAGTAAACCCATTCTGGCTTATCCAACAAACCAGGGATCAGCAAACTATAGATTACACAGCAACTACAGCCTTGATAAGGCTTTGCACTGCACCTTTTTTTAATGGATGGCCATTATCACCATAGCAGGCACTTTCTGAATAAGCAGTTTCTCTCATGATGGCCACGGTCTTCCCACACCCTCTACATTTCCACCCTGCATTCATGCCATAAAAGTTAAAGACTCCTGCCCTGCTTCCACAAATGGAGAAATTATCACTGGCAGCGCTAAAATAAGTGATGATTCCACATAACTTAGAAAGCCACAAAACGTAATGGGGCTGATCAGAAAGGCGGATTTAAGAGTGCTTCAAAGAGTAACCTCTCTTGTAGCAGCTCAGCATGTGCAACCATCCAGGCCAATCCTGTTCATCTGCTCGTTCAGCTTTCTCCAGCCTGCGCCCTCGCCCACAGACTACAATTCCCATCTACAAAGCCCCCTGGCACAGGTTGTCCAACAATTCTAAAGGGCACCAGTTTTTTTAAAAAAGGCTGGCCTTTATATCTTCAAATATTTATTTATTTTATTTTATTAAATTTATACCCCGCCCTTCTCCTAAAAAAGGACCCAGGGCGGCGAGTCTGGTGTGGAATCCTCTAACTGGAGATTTATTTATTTATTTATTCTTACATTTCCACAGAACTTTAACCACCCTATTTAGAGTAGCAAGGACCCCTCGTTTTAAAGGGATGCCCGGCACAGATCGTTTCCTCAGCGCTTTGGTTTCCCAACGAGCCGCTTAAATTCGCATCCCCTGACCTGCGCGGAGCAAATAAGGACAAGGCCCTCTGCACTCGAGCAGGAGAACTCTTTTCTAATAAAGGGGGAGGTTTGTAGCTCAGGGTTCAAACGAGGAGTCCTGGGTGCTATCTTGAGCTTGGTTGCTTTCTTGCAGACGTGCACTGACTTATACCTAGTTTGGGTAACGAAACGCCTGCAAGAAAATAACCAAGCTCGAAAGAGCACCCGGGACTCCTTGTAACTCTCTCTCGCACACACACACGCAGAGAGAGAGAGAGAGAGAGAGAGTACAGCTTCGCCTGGATCGCAGCGCTATGTGGGAGAACATCTGAGCGCCGAGTCAAGCCCCATTTAAGATCAGAATGGGCGAAAGGAAAAACGGAGAGGCTTGCTAGAAGCGGCATGGCCCGCCATAACAGAGGCCGCTGGGCCGGTTAAGAAAATGAAACCGTAAAGGTTGAGTAGCTTGCAAGCTTGGCGGAGGACTAACACCCCCCCTCCAAATAAACAATCTCCTCCCGCAAGTGTATATTCTTTCTTTCACACGCAGGCGCGCTCGGCGACCGCTCCTGGGCCACAACTAAGCAGCCTCTCCACGGCAGCCTCCGCTTCCTTGCGAAGGAACCGCGCTTCGTTGCAGCTCGCCCTCCTTCCCTCCCGCTCGTCGGGCCTCTTCTTCTGGAGAGAGGCGGCCGGGCTGACTAGCTAGGCTAGCCCGTAGGCCCTCCCGCCTTCCCCTCCTCTTCCGACCTGCGGCGCCGAACTGGCAAGCGCGCACCGAGCGCTCCCCCTTTCCCGCCCCGCTTGGCTCTCGCGCGGCCCCAGCTCCTTACCCCACCCAGAGGGGAAACTCACCTCCTCCTTGTTGGTCCCTCCTGGAGGCCGGCAGGAGCAACGCGCTGCCTTCCCGGCTCCTCCCTCTCGCTCTCCGCCCCGACGCGGAAGGAAGAGCCCGGCTCGGCGGCTTAGTTTCTGCCTCTTGCGCGCGTCGCGGTTCTTCGGAGCTTCCTTCGCCTGCCCCGTTCCCGGTTCATTTCCCCCCCCCCCCTTTCTTCTCTCTCTGTCTCCCACCCCGAAGATTGGAAAAAAGAGGTGCCGGGTGTCCCCGAGTCTTCCGACCGCTGGGCTTACTCAGGAGCCAGCGTTGCTTTCCACAGAGTATTTTTATTTTGGGAGGAGGGCGGGGGCGAGCTAATTCCTTTGGAAAAGACGTCGCGCCCCTCCGACCGAACGGCAATTTTTTAAGCCGCGATCCCGCTTTCCCTGGGCTAAATTTCTCAGCTGCGGAGCTGAGAAATTGAAGCTGGAATTAACACCGTTAGGAGTTATTGTGAAATAACTTGGTATTAATGAAATGAAGAGGGGGAGGAGGGGGGGGGGGGAGAAACCTTTTGCTAAAGGATTCAGAAGAGAAAACGCGATTAGTAGTAGCTATAGCCGGTTCATGAAACAGGAATATTGACATTTAGAAGCATTCTTCCTACAGTCTTGAGGACTAAAGTATGGTAGTAATACTAGTAATATTAAACTAGGTTTTGTGGTAGGCTGACTGAATGGTGCATGGTTATATGAGCACCAGTAGTATTATGCACAATATAGCAAGGCTTATTTCAAGCACAAGTGAAAATTGTAGCTGTAATGTTAGAAAACCATCAGGAAAGTTAGGGTCACAGGTTAAAGATGATTGATGTCTTAACTTTTCTGAATTATCTTTTCACTATTAGTTTCCAAAGTCTTAATTTACACTCATAATTTTGATATTTCAAAGGAGGCTTCATAACAGTGGTACAACTTATTGTGGGATTTTACATAAATGAGAGTGGTATATTCATATTTTAATAATAATTTCCCTTTGAGCCTTGGTATCAAGAGAGATCTGACTCCAAATTAGTTAAAATCTCATTAAAACTCTGTGACCAGGTACTGAAAAGTTGCAGTAACATTCTACATGAGTTTGCTCGGACCTTGTATGTCGTAGGCCTTATCCACAGCCCTCTTTGTTTAGGTCTGTCTTATTAAATAAATAACTAGGCATCCATGTGTTTCTCTTAAGTTTAAAATTAGCTTTAGATAAAACAGAATTTAGCACACACAAACATTAATGGGGTCAAATTATCACAACAATGAGATTGGTAATAAATGTACTTTAAGAGTCCTCCTCCCAATAAACCTGACAATCAAAAATCTATTTTAAAAAACTGAAGTAAATACAGATTGCAGATTTCTAACAATGCAAGCGACTTTTATCTGTAAAGATGTTAGTTTTGATATATTAGAATAAGAATTCTTTAGTCATTATTTCACTGTCTTTTTTATAAAATGTATAAAGTTGCAAGAAATTGTGTGCACTCTATATGGGAAGAAAAGGGAGCTGTTAGATGAAAGACAGCATTATCAGCATAGTAATAAACTGTTAAATTGGACAATGAACTCGAAGAATCAGTGAATTGTATGTATCTCCAGAGTTTTATATTGTCTCCAGTACCAATTTGTCATTTAAAATCATTCTGCTAGCCATTACCATTTTACTCTGAATATCAGTAGTGTAACTGGGCAAAGCATTGAAGGCTGCTCAGTTAACTTGAGAAACCCCCTGTGACCCACAAGTTGCCCGCCTCTGCAATAAGAGATGAATCAGCCTATAAAGAGTTCAGATCAATACAACTAACTGTAGGAACATGTATTGCTTGCCACGGCTAACAGAGGTAGCCACCTTCCCTTTACTGTACTGATGGTGTTCCATCAGTTACATTTTTCAAGGCACTTGCAAGCACAATCAATCAGTGCGCTGGTGAGGCATGCAATAAATGCAGCTGCTAAGTGGACTTTTTCTCAGGGCTACCATTTTTAAAACTGGGCAGCTATAACTTCTATGCTTAAATATTATCCCAGACTATTCCTGTCTACTGCTGTAGCAACAAAAAAGGTTGTTTACCAGCCCTCCGATTGCCGGCTACAATTCTTGTCTCCAGAAAGCACATCTGAATATAGACAGTATATCCTAAAGTTTGGGAAATTTAGCCTTGAAAATGTCATGAGGCCTGTGACATATGCTCAAAGGGCCACAAGTCTTTCTGGCAGCATTATGAATGACCTAGCCATTGCCAAATTCTTCATTTTTGGGAGGTATGTGCCTGTTCTCTCTGGCAGCTCAACCCACATAGATCTCCAGTGTTTCCTGTTTACTTCGCATGAAGTGGGCTATAGTGTGTGAAAGCATGATATACCACAATCAATGTATTAGTCTATTTGGTGTCACAAAGCCCTTTGTGGATGACAGAAAACAGTGTTCTAATGAGTAATAGGCCTCAAAGATGCAGTTTTGTTTAATGCAAAAATAGAATATTCATGGTGACATTTCTGTTTTGTTATTTCATTAAAGCCATTCAGAACTATTTGGGAACTGCTGTTTTTCGCAGTATGTTTAGGATTATGCCTTAATGCGACACAAGAAAATTGTTATCAAAGCTATTCTATTTTCTGCTTTCACTCTAAAATCTTGATTTAAAAAATAAATCTTACTTACTATCATGTTGTTCTTCTGTGCTTCCTTCTAGGGTCTTTTGTTTCCTTGTTTTGTTTTGTTTTTTAAGTAGAAATGTAAAACTATCATAAGACTGGGATTTCCTACACCTTTTTAAGTCAGTGCGGAAAACTTGTACTAAACATATGAGAAGAATGACCATTTATTAAACATCATCCTTCATTGAACACTTGTGAGTTACTCCTAAACTTTTATGTTTTCTTTACATGGAGTAGAGAATATGTATAGCTCAAAGCTGAATTGTAGGGTTCTTTGTGTTAATTGGTTTAGTTAAAATAAAGATGACACCATCATTTCTGTGAATCTGTAACAAAGGTTTCCAGTGGTAAGGTCAAGAGTCAGTTTGGTTCAGTAGTTAGAAAATGGGTGACAGTCGTGAGATCTGATCCCACCTTAGCCATGAAAGCCAGCAGGATGACTTTGGACTAGTCATTCTCTCTTAAGCCAATTCGCCTCACAGGATTGTTGTTATGGGGGAAAATAGGAGGAGGAAGGTATGTTGGATATGGTTTACTACCTATAATTTGTAAAAATAAAGGCAGGTTATAAATAAATAAAAATAAAATAAATAATGGATTGTTCTGGCTGTTTTACACTTCGGAAACCCTTTATATATCTTTGCATTTCTACCGATAAATATAATAGCGCCCTAAATACCAGAAAAGTTGTTAATCTCTTTTATGAGAAATGCTCATACTTTTCTTCCTCATTCAAAGCACCTCCTGCTTTATTCTAAGAGACCTAATAGCTGCAACTCCCAGGAAAATTCAACTTTGGACTTTTAAGAGGGAACTGTTTGTGGCCATCAGCGTCTCTTGAGGTACCATGAATGAAATACCATTTTTTTTTTCTAATTGGCCATCAGGCTGGAGACAGATATTGTAACATTTTCTTTAGAATATTTTTCTACTTCTGTTAATTTGCATACCAATGAAATAAAAAGGCACTTCCTGCCAGTAATTAGCTGGACTCCTGAATTTAAAGAAAGCAAAGGGCTACAGCATGAGGGTAAAGAGAGATGGTACCAAGGAAGCTGCGGAAAGCAGCCACTCCTCTTGCACTCAGAAAATGCTTTGGGTTTTGAATTTTAAGCTGGCAACACTTTCATTTTATGTGACAAGAATTAGCTATTTTCCTGGTCTAACAAGTATTCCCTTAATGAGTGCTTTCAGTACTTTAGTCACAGCAAAACCGGATCTGTTCTAAATCCAGCTAGGCTGCTCTGGAGATGGACGATTGTTCTCTCCTAAATTGCAAAAATTTAGGCATTCATGAATTTCATAGCCTAATGTACCCCTATTCCAGCCAGAACAAGGCAGTCAAAACTGGCAGTCAAAACTTGAGGTTCTCTAGATAAATTCATGTATCTAGAGTATGAAGGACTTGATATATAATTTGGAATCATAGTTGACACAGAATGAAATTCAATTAAAGCATTTGAGATATTTTTCCAAGAAACATGCATCTATGAGGGGGGAAATCATTCTGGGTCACTGGATTTCATAATGATATATGGATCAGGTATAAAAGTAGGAGATTCTTGGTAAGCTGTCCAAGGTCACCCTTTAGTGAGATAGATGGCAACCAATTTAATGAATAAAATAGCAATAGCACTCTTAGACTTATATACCGTTCCATAGAGTTGTACAGCATTCTCTGAGAAGTTTACAATGTCAGCATATTTCCTCCAACCATCTGGGTCCTCATTTTATCGACCTTGGAGGTTGGAAGGCTGAGTCAATCTTGGGCCCCGTCAAACTGCAGGCTGTGGGCAGAGTTAGCCTTCAATACTGCATTTTAACTACTATGCCACCACATTCAATGGTTATTATTTATAATAATAAATAAAAGTATTTTGGATAAGGGTGGCTAACATTACAAAGTTTGGAGGTTGTCATTCAGCTCCTTTGCCTTTCAGAAACTTGCAAGGGACTGCCTAGAGATAAGATAACATCACTGGTTTGACAGCTGGTTTTTTTCCTAGGTTTCCCCCCCTTTTTTCAGGAAGAGGGATGTGGAGGATGTAAGCAAGATATCCATCCCCTTTCCATTTTTACTCCTGCATTGCGTGCAACCTGACATTGACCCCAAATTGTTCTATGTGTCTCAGTTTTCAGTTCTAGTTGAAGAATTGAGCCCATTATTAAAAAGAGCCCTGGAATGAATAGCTGTATAAATCGGCAAAGAAAAGGCAAAGATTTGGCTGTATGGTTCAACGTGATTCTCTTTGCATGTGTAGACAAGGGAGGTGTGGGAGAAAATTTTGTTAGATGCTCACCTTCTCTTTGAAGCCCATGGACCTTGGTTTTGCTTGGCAAGTTCTACTGATTGGGACTTTTGTTCTAGTTTAAGTTCTTGAAACTTATAAACAGCCTCGATATTTGGTGAATTGAGTGTTAAGGATGGAAAACAGTTCACACACACACACACACACACACACACACAAGTTCTACTGATTGGGTCTTACATTCTAGTTTAAACAGCCTCAATATTTGGTGATTTGAGAGTGTTAAGAATGGGAAACAGTTCACACACACACACAAACACACACTCAAATTCTACTGATTGGGACTTTTATTCTAGTTTAAATTTTTGAAACTAACTAAATAGCCTCGATATTTGGTGGTTTGAGAGTGTTGGGAAACAGTTCACACACACACACACACACACACACACACCATTAAACTGAAAATACAAAACACTATTTTGACCAAAAACATACAGTATTTAAAGGATATTATAGAGCAGGGTGCTTTGGGGAAGGGAGGCATTGAATAGGACAATTCCAAGAAGTCTCGTGTTCTCTTTCCATGCCTAATTTTGGAAGGAAGATAAAAGACACCATTTCATTTCATTTTATTTCATTTTATTACATTTATATCCCGCCCTTCTCCACAGAGGACCCAGGGCGGCGCACAGGAAATTTAAAAAACATACACAATAGAAGATAGACAAATAATTTAAAATATATATTAAATAATCCCCAATCCTGTGCTAAAAACCAATTATTAAAAACCCAATTTAAAACTTTTCTAAAAGTCCCCATGGGAGGTTAGGCTAGGCCGGCTTGATGGAAAAAATATGTCTTTAAACATTTGAGGAAGAGGCGAAGGTCGGTGATGGTCCGGAGTCCATTTTTCACTAAGACTGGGTAGCACAATTTTGAACTGCTTGGTGGACAAGTGATTTTCATGTCTTATTCACTTTTCTGCTAATACAAAATATATATAATTTCTTCCCAATCATAATTCATCATGAAATGTATGAAATATTTCAAATAGATAATACTCATTGGGATTTCCACAGTATTTCAAAGCAATAATATATTGGAAACTTCTCTTAAAAGATGAGTATGAGCATTGCTGGATTAATGGTAGGGTTAAGGTTAGGGTTGCAATTCCTATGTTCATGCAGTCAACTTTTAATAAACCTATATTATGAAGGATGACTGTCATATAATTAACTGCATTGTAAGTAGAATTGAGGTTACAGCTAAATCTATTTTATAGCACGTGAGAGAAAGGAATTTCAGAAGCTCAGAGTCTCATAGAAGTACTTCCTGTTCCTTAAAATTGTTAATGACAATTATGAAGATTATTTCATAGTTTTATAGCATTTTGGGCAAATGAAAATGCTTATAGTCTGTGGAGTAGGGAAGGTTCGAAAAAGTAGTTGATCTTTTAACATTGAAGACTTCCAATTCACAATTTTGCACTGATGCACTGAAAGAATAATACATCCCAGCACAGTAAAACCTCAATTTAATGGACACATGAGGTGGAGGGGAAGGAGTGCCTATTAAAATAAAAAGACTATTAAATGGCAAATGTGATTTTTTTTCCTGCCCCTCAAAAATAGGAACAACATCATTACTGAATTACAACTTAACTCATATCCTCAGTTCATTTCAGTGAGAAAATCAACTTTATTAACCTCATGAATAGGCTGAAGAAAGTATCTAATTTATACTGAGTCTTGTAAATATCTTGCTTCTGTTTGATTGTCCACTGAATGACATGCAAGTAGCGTAATAACACTGAGGTTCATTGAGGCAGGTCCTCATTCTTGCCTCTTATCCTCCATAACATACCTAATCTCATTCTCCACCAAGAATTGGGCAGAAAGAATCACCTTCATCCTTCTCTCACCAATGAAAAACAATTGATGGGTATTTGACAATTTGCTTTATGGTTCCATGGTAGACACTGATTTCCAATCTACGTCCACACCCATGTTGTAAAACAGCGTTTTCTCCAAGTCATTTGCAAATATGGATTCTTATTTTTTTTGCTACTTTCCAAGTTTCAGGAAAGTTGAAGATTGCTAACATCTGCTTTTAAGGTTTTATAATGTACAGTGCCCTCTTGTCTCTCTCTTTTTTTTATCAGATTCATCCTCCGGTATAACTATCATTTAATCCAAAATATCTTCCTATACAGTCTTGCAGTTGCCAAAATGACTATTTGGTCCAAAGGCTGCAGGGTGAATATTACAATTTGGTTTTCCTTTACAAAAAAGTGCTCAAGCTTTCTTTGTTCTGTGGAGTTTTTTTCCCCTGGAGGATGAGTAGGAGCACTCCCAAGAGTTAGGATATTATGATCAGCTCATTTTGATACCTCCTGACTTTTGGCATACTGGAGAACCAGCCTTGTAAAAGTGTTGATGTACACCACCTCTTCTGTGAATTAGAATACGTAACTGGCAGTTGATGTGTGATGCCTTTTGACATTCTTGGACAATGCGACTTGCCAACTATGACTATATTAATCTTTGCAACCCATCAGCACAAAGTAAAGTTGAGATCATCTCCATGCCAATCTTTTGCCCTGTTCTTGCTGTTTCGTGCTCAAATGTCTGAGTTCTCTTGGGAACTGAGTGTCAGAAGAAGCCAGTCTTGTTGGCACTGTAAATTTGTGACAGTATGAGACATTCATCATTGATTAGTTTCTGTAGGCTTCCCGAATGGTTCTCTCTTCTTTGGCACATTGAAAGCTTTGTTGAAGGTTCATTTGTCACCAGTTCCATGGTATTTACACAATTGCCAACACCATTCATCACTGGCTTTGAAACTTAACGTTCAAGAGGTTAGCTATTGTATTAACTTATCATAGCTCTCCTCTATATACATAACTGTTAGCAGAACACTGGGCCCATAACCAATGTTAGCTACTCTGGGTTCAGAACCAGTGTCACAACTCTGGCCCCTTAACCAGTGTTAGCAAATAAAATGCTAAAATGCTTCTTCCGACTAACTCTCAAACAAATAGTCCAACACCAAACACAGATACAGTATCTTACAGTGATGCAAAACAATATTTCTTCTTCTTCTCAAACGGCAGTCTGAAACACATGAAATCACAAGGAATGGAACAGGGAATGAGCTGCGTTCCTGACCTTGCTTATATGGTAATTACAGCCAATCAGATTATATTTAGTTCTTAAAGCTACATAACTCCTTAAGAACATAGGCTCATATGTATTGTCAACCCAATATAAGGCTGAATATCCTAACAATAACACCACAAGAACATTATCAAAGATACTTCTTTATTATTACTACATCAAGTGGTACCTTTTGTTTTCTTGTCCCAACCTCAGCAATTTTAGTGGTAGCACTTTGTTTTGTAATACCTGGCATGGTGCACTAGGTAATCCTGATTCTAATTTTTCAAGCAAGTCAAATTTTGACTTTACATTCAGATTTATTCTTTCCCTGGTCCCCTTTGAAGACATGAAACTTTAATATGGTATTTATAGAATAATACAAATACCCCAAATCAAAAAAGTCATCCCTTGTAAAAGATGCAGATATTGCCACTGTATGACAGTAATGCCCAGAAGACTTAATCCTTTGAGGATGTACAGAAGTTGCTACTACTACTAAGATATTCAATAATGTCCTTTGGGAGCGAATTCCAAATTCAGTTTGTATTCATTGTATTCCGATTTTTTTTTGAATATGAGTTCCTAACATTGAGGTTTTATAACATTTTGCGCCATGGGCCATGAAAAACATTGTTACTGTTGCATAAACCTAATTCCAGTTTTACTCCTTCCCCAGCGTACAAGATTAAATAAGACTCTTCAGCTTTTCATTTCCAACCCTTTGTAATGTGTTATATCTGTCAGCTATCTTACTTCTGAAAGTGTTGTGCAGAGGTTTAAAAATATTTATGCAATCTCATGCATGCTATGAGGGCTGACATAAGCACTTTACACACAAAGAAGGGTGTGGGGACTTGCATTATTGCAATATTACAAATACCATCTTCCTGTACCATTTAATTTTTTCCTTACAACTTTGTTGGTACTGATGATGTATTTATTGTACTTAAGAACCGCCCATCTCTCTCACAGAAGGACTCTTGGCATGAACTTGGCATGCAGACAGCTAGGATGTAAGTAGCAAGGCAAGCAGTTTTTAAATGTGATGTCAGTTTCCCCAACCTTGCGCCCTGCTCATATACTGGAAGTACAGTTCACAGAATCCCCAGCCAGCATTTCAACCACACTAGTTTCCATTTGAATTTGCTTCTTTTCTTTAAAGGCAGTTGGGTTTGGGACAATTACTTTATTAAGGAATATCTCATACTACCCACACTCTTTCAAAAGGCAGCAAAGCTGAAGCATTTTTATGACATATAGACCAATCTATACATACTTTATTAAATAAACTATGTATAGATAGAAATAAACTGATAGCCAACTGCAATTGTTCCTCTGTTTTAATTAAACTGATTTACCAATTTTATGCCATTTGTTTATGTATTGGTGCCTTTGAGTCTGCGTTGACTCCTGAAGAGAGCAGCAGTTTTTAGAAGTGGTTTTCCACTGCCTGCTTGGTAGGGTTGAGAAAGAGTGACTGGCCCAAGTTCACCCAGTTGGCTCCATGCCAACAGTGGGTGTAGAACTCATAGTATCCCAATTTCTAGCCTGTTGCCTTAACTGCTACACTTGATTGCTTGTCATGTGCAAATAATAATAATAATAATAATAATAATAATAATAATAATAATAATAATAATAATAATAATAATAATAATAATGTCAAAGCAATTAAAAGACAGTTCTTTCTTTCCAGTGGTTACTTCTGGTTTCTAGCAAAAAAAAAAAAAAAGTCCATTGTAGAAAATGAATTTGCTTAATGACCACCATAGAAAAGGTCGTAAAATTAGGCAGTGTCATTTAACAGCTGGCATAATTTATGACTGTAATTCCCAGTCATCATTCAGTTACAGTTGTAAGTCAGTAGCTGCCTGTAAGGAGCTAGGATATTCTGGGATATATGATTGCAGCTACTCTTGCCCTGTCTAAAAACACATAACCCTACCTGTTCCCTCCTAAATATCAGTGGAGTTAATTTTAGCCCATTATTGGATTAGCCTTGGCGTTTCATTTTGCTATTAACTATGAAATGCTTTATTCTTCCAGCTAACTCAAAAATAAGTCACTCTTGAGTCCACTGGGGCTTTCTCCTTAGTTAACTTGGCATTGGACTGCAGCTGTAATTTAATATTTCTGAATTTTTTTGATAGCAGTATAAAAACATTTCCAAGGCATTTTTTTTTTTTTTACTTTTAAAGAGGCTGCTTATAATAATGGAGACATTTTTGAAGGCAACAAAGAAAACAAGCAGTTTCAAGGATGGCAAAAGTTTGGTTAGAACTGGGCTCCTGAACTGCCCTCCATGCAACTGATGTTTCCACAATTAGATGATCTCCAAATCCACAGCTGCATAGAACAATACAGCAGTAATGAAATGGATTTCATTCCATCCAGCTTTCCATCACTTTTTTTTGATTTGACTATTTTTGATGAAGGGTCCAAGCAAAGGTGAGATGGAGGAGGAAAATAGGGCAATGAAAGGTTAGGATTGGTTAGTAATATTTTAAGATTGGTACATTTTATTTCGGTGTTCATTGAGATTGTAGGTATAAGCAGAGAAGATTCTGAACATCTGAGCTACTCCTAAAAAATATTTGCAAGACTATGCTAGGTTTTATGGAGAGATTGTGTATAACAACTGCACAGTCGTCGTCATCTAATTGAAGTTTTTGAACAATTTGAAATTTGGTTTTATTTCCATGAGATAGATTACAGATCTGCCCTAGAGGACCTCTGGCATCTTCATTTACTCTTTTCAAAATGGTGATAAAATGTTGTTCAAAATTACAAGAAATTTGACCCCCCCCCCCGCACATCCCATTGAACTATAAAGTGTCAAATCACATTTTATCAGAGTATGTTATATGAGGCCTGTCTGTGGTTAGGTTAGAGGCTGAGGCATAATCACAGTTAACCGGGGCTAAATACATTTGCAAACCTAGCAAGATTTTTTTAAATCTAGAAAATAGTAATTCTTGAGTTTTAATATCCAAACTCAACGCTGTGGAAATCTTCCATCATGTCAGTCCATTCACACAAAACATTTTATAGAGATAAAATATAGGGAGCTGTTCTGACCCCTCCTTTCTCTGACTAACACAAGACTGGCTGCCTGCCACTAACTCTCTTGGCTGCTTGCCTGAATGACTCTGAACAGATATGAAGCTTCCTAACTCGACTAAACACGAACCTGAAAATCAACACGAATAAACATGAACCTAGAAATCCAACGTTGTTCTCTGCAAGGACTTTCTTAGCAAAGACTTCCTTTTAAACCCTCTTGGGAGGGGCCAGTCATTAGGCAGCTGGGACTAATTCAAATCCTTCGAGTGCAATTGAAGCCTCCTTTTTTCAGCCCTTCTCAATCTAGCATCAGGGACAAACTGGACTTGATCCTCCCCACTACTCCAAGACCCAGGTGGCTCCTGATGACCAGCCGGGCTCTCTGCTCTTTCAAGGTCGCCATCCTCCTCCAGAGCAGACTCATAGGACTCCTCACTAGAGGACTCCATCAGCAGCTCATCCAGAGCCAGCTGGGCCACAACAGGGAGCTAAGTGTAATTCCTGTTACCTCTGCTCATGCTGACCCTGGAAAGTGATGAAACATATGTCCAAAGGATGCATGGGAAGCCAAGAGTTAAGATTGAACACATTAAGAGAAATTGTAGGTCATCCAGACTTATAAACATTAAATGTAGTATTCATCGAATGGATCAACTGCCGTATAATTGCTTTCGTGTTGTTTTTGTTTCTTCATATATTGGGACTTATGTGCTGCTCCAATCAGAAACTCTTCTAAGAAAAATAAGTAACACCAGACAGTGTAAGAGCAGTGCTGACTCTTGGGGGGAAAGTTTACTCTATATGTGCTTCATAACCTTTGTTCTCACTCTTAGGAAATCTCTTAGTTCTAGGTTGCTTCCCTCCTTGATTAGTTTCCACCCATTGTTTCTTGCCTTGCCTTCTGGTGCTTTGGAGAATAGGTTGACCCCCCCCCCTCTTCTTTGTGGCAGACTCCTATCATGTCATCCCAGTCCTTCTTTTCACTAGACCAGGGGTCTGCAAAGTTGGCTCTTTGAAGACTGATGGACTTCAACTCCCAGAATTCCCCAGCCAGCCTGGCTGGCTGGGGAATTCTGGGAGTTGAAGTCCACCAGTCTTCAAAGAGCCAACTTTGCAGACCCCTGCACTAGACTAGCATACGCAATCCATGCAACCATTCTTCATATGTTTTAGCCTCCAGCCCCTATTCATCTTTGTTGCTCTTCTCTGCTCAGACTCTACACATATTTTTTACATCGTGGCAACAAACACTGGATGAATGTGATGAATATGTGGCCTTGGCTTCCCTCCAGGCAGTCAAACTCCTATAGGTGACTATTCTATGCACTGAGGTTATACTTATTTGAATAAAACTGTGCGATAACTCTGATCAACTAAAGTTATATCGGTGATTGTAATAAAAATGACCATTTTCATCCATGTTGTGTAATTGCGATAAAGCCCACTTCTGCACTCTGGATGTCATTTTGGATCTTATAATCAAATTATTTGGCAAGTCAGTGGGGTTGCAGTTCCAGAAACTTTCTTCTTGTAAGTTCCACCGTAGATGATCACATGATTTGACCTATGTTTCCCCAAAAGTGTGTGTGACTGTGTGCATTTGAAGATTTTATAAAGTCATATTTTTCTAAGTATGAATTTTTCCTTTCCAAGTTATGCATGCGTATATCTTTTTGGTCAGCTTGCCAGCAGCCTTTTCAAGACTTTGTTGCAGACTGCCACGTTAAAAAAAAAAAAAGATGTAAAATATGAGGAGAGGAAACATGGATCAGAAACCATGTAAATGCTTGGAGAGCCAGCTTTAGGGGAGGGGAGGGAAAAGAAAGGAAATGCAAAAATAAACAGAGTGAGGGCCATAAGGAATTGGAGTCATAAATAGAACTTAAACTGTACAAGTGAACCACAAAAACTGTTTCCATCCCATCACAGGAGCCTTCCCTTTCAAGGTTACAAGAAACCTTGATCATTTTGGAAAAGAGAGAGAGAGAGAGAGAAAATGTCTTCAATTGTGGTAAGCTTTAAAGCAGTGGTGCCAGCGAGGATCACCATTATTCCAACAGTTAGAAACAACAGCTGCTCTTTTATTTAAACCCGACGCATTTTGAGAAAATATATCATTTTATAGATCGTCAGGAAATTGACAATCCATAAAAAGGCTAATTTTAGAAAATCTAGTTCCAGGGAGGGCAATCCTTTTTGGAGCTGTTGGGTACAATTATAGTAGAAGGATGTCAAGATCAGTAATGCATGAAGGAATAGAAGCAGAGTCTGCAAAATTTCAGGGAGTGAAGTCCAGAGGTGATATTCAACAGGTTCTGACCAGTTCTAGAAAACCGGTAGCGGAACTTTTGAGTAGTTTGGAGAACCGGTAAATACCACCTATGACTGGCCCCACCCCCATCTATTCTCTGCCTCCCGAGTCCCAGCTGATCAGGAGGGAATGGGGATTTTGCAGTAACCTTCCCCTGGAATTGGGAGGGAATGGAGATTTTACAGTATCCTTCCCCTGCCATGCCCACCAAGCCATGCCTCACCCACCAAGCCATGCCCAGAGAACTGGTAGTAAAAATGTTTGAATCCCACCATTAGTGAAGCCTATTAGTAATACCAACCCTACTGTGGTTTGTCTGAACAGAACAAGGATATACACGTAGTCCTTGACTTACGTCCACAGTTGAGCCCAAGACAATTTTTACGTGAATTTTGTCTCATTTTACAACCTTTCTTGCTACAATTAAGTGAATCACTGCAGTTATTAAATTAGGTACACGGTTGTTAAGTGAATCTGGCTTCCCCATTGATTTAGCTTGTCAGAAAGTCCCAAAAGAGGATCACATGATCCTGGGACATTGCAACCATCATAAATACATGCCAGTTTCCAAGGTGCTGAATTTTGATCACATGACCACAGGGATGCTGTGAGAAGTCACTTTCTTCAATGCCGTTGTAACTTTGAATGGTCACTAAATGAATGGTTTTAAGTTGAGGACTCCCTGCATATACATTGAGGACTTTCTGGTTTTCTTTGCTCCTACCTACCTATTATTCTTGGATTTAACAGAGTAGGAATCAAAAGCCTGGTTGTCGCTGTATAAACAACCATCGTTTTCAAACTGGTTAAACTCCACCTTGAGTTTTATAATCACTTCTGCCCCACATTTGAAGAAGGACTCAAAAGAAATTTGAGCTGAGACTGGCCGTGAGAGTGACGATGAATTAAGTCCCACGAATATAGTTTGAAGGAGTTGGAATGTGTAGCCTTGAGAAGAATAGATTGCACAGAAATGATAGCGCTCTTCAAATATCTGTCACTGAAGTATGCAGCACATGGTATAATAAATTTAAGTTACAGAAAGTTGGAGGGGTTGGGGTTTCTTCCTGGCAATTAGACCATTTCAACAAGAAATCAGTTATCCAGTATTTCTCTTCACTGCAGTTGTTCAGGCAAAGTCTATATTGCAGTTTGTCCAAGATGCTTTAATTTAGGTTTCTCGATTTAGAGGTTGAATTGACCACCTTTCAATTCTTCTCATTTCTGCATTCCCCTTTCCCATCCTCAGAATTACTAGACCCATGGGTGCTTCTTCCCATGGGTGGCTGCTCCTGTCTTCCCCTCCATTTTCTTTTCTTTTATATCGTCAAGGAAAATCTGAATCTCTTGGACCAAACTTTGTGTTGGGGATATCTCCTTTAGGAGACAGAAAGTGGTGCAGCGGAATGTGCAGCTAGATAAAACGTTGCTAGTAGGCACACAAATATTATCTCAGACACTGTTAGTAAAAAACAAGTAGCTTTACTGGTGTTGTAAAACTAACCTACTGCTTCACAAGCAGTGATAGTAGATAGTGAGCCAAACAAAGTCCTTAACAAACAATGCTTACAGTCACAATTCACGATTCTTCCTTCTTCAAACAGTCAGTCACAGTCAAGCAATCAGGGATCAATGAAGTAGAGAGCAATCAGCAGAAAGAGAGAATGAACTCTCCTGACTTCCTCTTATTGCTGTGATAATTACAGCTTCTAATTGCATTCAAACATCTTAAAGCAACAAAGACCATTTGTCATCATGGTATTATATATTGCCCACCCAACACTAGGAGTCTACTCCTAACACTTTGTTAGGTCCTCTGTTGTCCTGCCCTTGAGGCTTTAAAACTATTAATCTCAGTGTTGGTAACAAGAAGCAGCCCATGGATTATTTGTAAGAGGTGTAAGACACTTCAATGTTGAAAAAACAGAGGCAACACTAGGAGACCAATGAAGAGTCAGAAGCCCAAATATGAAAATAATATCAGGGCATGGTATGAAGATCAAGAGCTAGGCAACCAAGATATAACTGTAACAACTACGTTCAGGCTAAGTATTGACTCAACGTTGGTTAGCTGGAAAGTAAAGACTTTTATGTTCTTTTTTTTTCAGAGCTTCATCCAGTACAGAGACTGTTCTCTTAAGCAAGACTTTAATTCATACTAAGACAGTTACCCCCAAGGAGAGGTGGGTTTTTCCATGCATGACAGCCAATAAAAAATAATATTTGTAACTCAAGGTTGAAATGAGGGCTTCTTGTACTCTCTGAACTTGGTTGTTTTCTTGCAGATGTTTCATTACCCAAACTAGGTAACATCATCAGTGCTAGGGTTCACACATGACAGCTCCCAGGCTTGGTCCTGGGCTAGCTTATGAAGCTAAGCATTTATTAGCCTCCTTTTAAAAGCAGCTTTTGACCCTGTCATATTTATTAACTTCATATTTGGATTTGCCTTCTTACAATTTCTAACTTGAATTCCTCAGATATGGGACTTTGAATCATGAGGACATTTGGCGCAGATCTGTTGCTACCAAGGAACCGAGATCTCCATAATTCCAGGATAGATTTGGGGAGGGTTAATTGCTCCTCTAGGACAGTGGTCCTCAACCTTTTGGGCACCATGGACCAGTTTCACGGAGTAAGGTTTTTCCGTGGACTGGATGGGGCATGGTTTTGCATGCTGCCTGCATCCACAGTAGTACTTCGCTTGTTTGCACAGCATGATTGATGGGATGCTGTGGATCAGCGTTGATCCACAGACCAGGGGTTGGGGATCCCTGCTCTAGGATATCTAAAATGTATGAGCTTGTTTTAATCAGGGGTGTCAAACCCAAGGTCCATGGGCCCGATTCGGCCTGTGGGGTGCTTAGATTTGACTTACGGGGATGCCTGGGAAACAGTGAAGCCACGGGGCATCTGCCAGTGAAAAGGGAGCTCGGAAGGGCAGCACTTGGCCCTCCCAAGCTCCGTTTTCAGCTGCAATGGACTCTGCAACCTCTGCCAGCGAAAATGGAGCTCAGGAGGATCGCTGTGAGAAAAGTTTCCCAATAAACTTTTAAAACTGTAAAGTACTAAAAACAAAGAGAATTAGAGCAACAAATAGAAGCTTTATTGATCAACTGATTGGCAATCAATTGATGTGATTGCTGTAATGCATTGCAGGACCCTCTTAAGGCTAGACCAAAAGAGAATAGTTTCAAGTACAAAGATGTCTTCTTTAAGTACAAAATTTGACGCCTCAAAGTACGTCACTAGGCAAATACAAAAATACTTGTGCAAAGTGCATGTGCGTGATAACTAACAATGTTGGCTACCAAACAGCACCTGGCACCAAAACCAGTTCCCAAAATATAATTGAATAGTTTTAGGTAATTTCCAATCAAGACCACCCTTCTATTCTTTCAATCGCACATTGCCCTTCCAAGCTCCATTTTTGCTGTCAGAGAGCTCAGGCCACCACATACTCCCCCAACACAACTGATGGTGAATTGGCCACACCCACCCCGGCCACGGCCACCCAGTCCCCTGAAGTCAAACAACACACTGATGCGGCCCTCAATGAAATCAAGCTTGACACCCTGGCTTAAACGAAGACTTCTCCACAGGATGCATGATACCTGCACGATAACCTTCTTGGTTACAATGTTGAATTGTCCTCATTTCTGATTTATAACCAATAACCCAGAGGTGAAATTAAGCGGGTTCTGACAGGTTCTGGAGAACTGAAAGCGGAAAGTTTGAATAGTTCGGAGAACCGGCAAATACCACCTCTGGCTGGCCCCAGAGTGGGGAGGGAATGGAGATTTTGCAGTATCCTTCCCCCAGGAGTGGGGAGGGAATGAGGATTTTGCAGTATCCTTCCCCCAGGAGTGGGGAGGGAATGGAGATTTTGCAGTATCCTTCCCCCAGGAGTGGGGAGGCAATGGGGACTTTGCAGTATCCTTCCCCCAGGAGTGGGGAGGGAATGGACATTTTGCAGTATCCTTCCCCCAGGAGTGGGGAGGGAATGGGGATTTTGTAGTATCCTTCCCCTGCCACGCCCATCAAGCCACGCCCACAGAACCGATAGTAAAAAAAAAAAAATTCACCACTGCAATAACCATTTTTCAAATTCTAACGGTTCATTTGAGCAAAATTTGGGGGAGGGGGTGTTTCCAAAAATTCTAGGAATTTCCCAAAGAACAAACATTTGAATACAGCCAAGTATACTGAAATGAGCAGCTACATTAGCTGATTTTAAATTTTAAAAAGTTGCAGTCTGTCAAATACAGGATGGTTGAAACTACTGCATATAAGCACAGAGAAATACACATGAAATGTTGATACCACTTACTCAGAGTGATATTCAGAGGTCATGGTAAATGAAATACCTGAAACACAGGAAATTAAATTCTACAGTTCAACAAATACAGTTTGTGGATAGATAGCTTCTAAGTTTTCCCACAGCACAATAAAAACAGTCAAGCAAATGTTAAGATGATTTGGGGTAACTAAACATTACCTCTGCAATTTGTCATTCTAGATAATTGGAATCAAATGGAAGGAAAGAGGAGATGGATAACAACAAAAATATCTACATAAATTTCCTCATATACCATTAAAGCTTTCTATCAAAACACTGCTGTAGATTTAGACTTGGTCCCAAGCCAGTTTACGAGGCTAAGCACATATTAGCTTCCTTTTTAAGGCAATTTTTCCCCTTGTCATATTTATTAACTTTATACAGGGATCATGTTTCCCTCTCCTTCCCATTAAAATAAGAAAGCTGAAATCTTACATTATGATCTACTTGATCTCAAAATCCAGGCTTCTGTCATTTCTCACTCAAAAGAATATAAGCAGAAAGAAATGTATTTGCTGTGTTCAATGTACATCCCTCCCAAATGCATCACATCCCTAAGGGCTCATATATTAGGTCTGTGTTTTACATTTTTGCCAAGCAGACTTAATGATAAAGTCCATTCATTTGGGATTCCCATAGCTTCACCTAATGATTCATCATCTTCTATATAGTGGAATTAAGATTTGACAGAAGTAGAATATGAATCAGAGAGTGTCAGCACAATTCATATTATATGACAGCTTTTCCTGAACTGGATTCATTGAAATACAATGAGATTACAAAGCCTGAAATTGTGGTTGTTGTCTTAAGGACCCAGAGCAAAAATAGGAGGATGGTGGAGTACAGTACTCCTTGACTTTTAATCATTAGTTTAATGACCATTCAAAGTTACAATTGCACTGAAAAAAGTGACTTGTGTCTTTTTTCACACTTATGATCATCGCAGCACCCCATGGTCACATGATTCCCACCCAAAAAATTCTATTTTTGTTTTTGCACTTCTATCTTCTCTTTTCTTTTTCAATCTTTTTCCTTCTCTGTTTAACTTTTTAATTTTTTTGTTTTTGAAAATCAATAGTTGTTTAAAAAAAGAAGAAGTGAGCATATATTTGATTGAAAGGACACTGGATCAAATTGCTGAATCGTGGGTGTCCACGGGGGCGGGAGGGGATATCAAAACCTGCAAGATGGCAGAGCTTGGATTGCAGGGCCTTGTCCGCCATCCTGTAGATTTTAACACTTTTCCTTTTGCATGCATCTGCTTGGTGTTTTTGATGATTAATGAGTCAGATCAAAGTGCTGAATGAAATTCAGTTGCTTCTGAATCAATATGGGCAACTTCTGTCCATGTGTAGAATTTTTTTCCCCTGTATTAATTTACAATCAGGCTTGATCAATTCTTCAATTTGGCCAGTTATCCTCAGCCCACCTCTCCTCACAGAGTTGTTGTTGTGGGAAAAATTGGAGGAGGAAGGTACCTTGAGTTGTTTGTGAAAATAATAAAGGCAGGAAATGAATCAATGAATGAATAAATAAATTAAATAAATAAATGTTTTAAAGACTTTCTTTAAGAACCAAAACCCTCCCAAGATAGTTTTTCATAATGTAGGATGTAAGCACCCACTTCTCTGCTAAGAAAATGAGATATTTTAGGAAATATTAAAAGGGCAGAATATTTCCCCTAAAAGGTAGGCAGAAACTCAGCCCTCCACCGTTGTCAATGGGCCATTAAGGCCTGAGCCAGTCTATTCCACATAACAAAGATCTACCTCCTTCAGGTAGAGCCATAATAGGAATCCCAAAGCCCTTTCATTACATCATCACCCAGCAACAGTTCAACCAAGCTTGGGACTCAAAAGACAGACAGCCCCCTGGGAGTTTGACCACCAATCAAAATACTTTTCTTACACAGGAACAGGAAGCTCCAAGGCGAGGCCCAAGAGGGGGTATAGAACTCAGGCCTTTTTTCCTTCAAGATCTTCAAAGCATGTGATCCCTTTTTCCCCCAGGACCTCAAACCACGTGGTCCTGCCCATCATCAATAAACCCTTCCAAGCAACTTCCATGAATCTAGTATCTTTTTTCCCACTTGGAACTGAACCCAGATGGACATTTCTTCCAACGATGATTTAAAAAAAAAATCAAATTATTAGAAAGCAACAATGAATAAATCCCACATATCCCAAAGGTAACGAAAAGCGTCTTTCCCCAAAACCATTACATCTCAGAAGTGCCTGGGACTTGGGCATTCCAGACTGAGTTGGAAATGTTTTGTAAGAAACTCTCAGCATACGAATGTACAACGGAGATGACAATGGTCTTCTTCATGTGTGCCAGAAATACTTCTTTCTACTCTGGAACACTGAAGGAAAAAGTTGGAGCTATCATAAAGTGGTTTGCCCTGGTAAAGATTGCTTGATTTTATACGATACTCTCTTTCTGAGCAAATGCCAAATCTGCCCTCTGGCCGCTAAAGATTGGATGCGCCTTCCTGTATCTGGTTCTTTATTCCTGGTGTGGAAATTAATCTTTACTGTGTGACCTTGGGCTATGGAATATAAAATGGTCCTTCTTGGGCTATTCATAAACTCTTTTGATCATCTCCTCTCATCAAGAACTGCTACAGTCACAGACTTTCAGCTCAGGAGTGAAGAGCCTCTATCCTTCCAGATGTTACTAATTCTCAGCAAAATTCCTCTCTAGACAAGCTGGCTGGGAAATGTAGTTCAGCATCCCATAGAGGAACACACAGGTTTTCCTGCCCTCGCCTAGACACTTCTAAATGAAACTTTTACTGTGATATTAGCTTGCCTTGACCTTTTGAGACTTCCCAAGTTTTTCCATGGCTGCTTCTGTCTTTTTTCTCTCTCCCTACCACTCCCCCCCCCATCCGCATTAAGGAAATATCGCTCTCCCTGCTTCCTGTTACTTTCAAGAAAAGCAGTACTAAAAGCAATTAAGGGGCCTTTCCATTTCTTCTGATTACTTACCTATCTAACTCTGGAATTTGCATTTAAAACTCAGACCACAGAAGGAGGAGACTGGGCATGGGGAGGACATCTTTTCGAGGGCTTTTTTCTCTAAGAATAAGTTATTTTTTCTTCTTTAAAAAATTTATCAAATTTATACAATGGTGAAAGTGGCATTTCCTCTACTGTAGGAAACTCCCTCTACTGCAGCCTCCTGTTTTGAACATCAATCCAGTTGTGACCAGTTTCTATTGGCATAATAGGATAAAGACCACACAAGGCATGCTTTGTTTCTAATAGATATCGTGGCTATGGTTTTAAAAAAGCTTCCAAGTAATAAAGACTCTGCTAACATCAGTGATGGGAATGGGTGGGAGTACAGGTTTATTCTGGATGTAATTAAGGACACGTGCCTTCATCTTCTACACCCAACATAGGGATTCAAGCTACATCGAAATTTAGGAAATCCATCTTTCAAAATGGAAAGGATTCCCTTTTCAGGAGAGATTTGGACTTCTAGGATTACAGCAGCTTAGACTTCAAATGCAGTTGTGTGCTTTGAACTTATTAGTGAGGAGTGCTCCTACTCAAAGACCAAGCTTGAATATCATGGTGGAGCTACTCTCGGTGAAAGTGCATAAGTCTGCAAGTCCCTCCCTTTTGGCTTCCTGCAGTAAGTCTTTCCTTTCAGTCTGCAAGTCCCTCCCTTTTGGCTTCCTGCAGTAAAATGGCCTGATTTGAGAGCCTCAATTCCTCTGATCTCATAGAAGTTTAGGTCAGCTAGAGGCTGAGATGTCGACTAGAAGATGGTATGATGGGGTTAGTCATTCGCTAGAGTTTCTACCAATCTAGCAGCTCCAAAGCATGCAAATGCAAGTAGATAAATAGATACCACTTCAGTGGAAAGACAACAGCATTCCTTGCACCTTGTCATATAGTCATGCTGGCCACATGACTGCGGAAGTCTCTCCGGACAATGCTGGTTCCTTTGGCTAAGTAATGGAGATGAGCATCACCCCTTAGAGCCGGAAATGACTGGACAGGGAAAACCTTCACCTTTTAGACACTAAATAGAATGTGAATTTGAAGCCCATGAGATTTCTCTGCTGGTGGTAATGTTGATGATAACATTTCCTCATTGACAGCAAAACACCAATCATGGTTGCATGGCATCTTGTGGGTGCAGATCAGTGAAACCATTTCCAACCCCATTATTAAGAAATGATAGGCTGTGCTCGCAGCTTCTTCGATTGGGAAGGCTGCTGCAACCAGCCAAAAAGCTTAGAAATCCAGTCCTGCTTGGCTTATCTCATTCTGATGGATTGAAAGGGAGCCAGATAGAACTAACTGCCATTCTTGTCCTCTCTCAAGAGGACTCCAGCCAAGTTGATCATTCTCAACTGCCCCTTTAATAGGACCTGAACAGCCGAAGGGGATTTCCTGGCTGAGTCATCAAACTGCAGGCAAATGCTTTTGGTCTACATCCAAGCTGCTTTATGTGGAGTGGGGGGGGGGGGGGGAAGCATATTCAATATCAGCACGGTGTAATTTGTTTTGGTGGCAGCTCCCTGCATTCACCTAGCTGAATAATAGGCTCTGTACCTAGTGGGTTTTTCAGAATTAAATTACTCTCCCTTTTTTTTTCTTCTAGTTTCTACTAATTGTTCTTCTTCGACCACCTCCACCCTCTTCAAGAACGCTTGCCAACTGGGCTTGCATCAAAGGTACACAAAACAAACCGGTGGAGAATTTGCACATTCCCTGGGCTGTTATTGTTAGCCAGCTAGAGAATAACACAAAT
The DNA here is from genome assembly GCA_039707465.1 of Rhabdophis nuchalis. NCBI lineage: Eukaryota > Metazoa > Chordata > Lepidosauria > Squamata > Natricidae > Rhabdophis > Rhabdophis nuchalis. The sequence continues at coordinate 168,772,016 of CM077643.1, forward strand.
ACCAGGTTTCTTACAACACTGCTTTCCTTGCTCCTGAGATTTGCCCTCCATGTAATTATTTTGGAGGTTGAAGACAGAGGGCGGCGGGGGGGGGGGGGGGGGGGACGGACATTAAAGAGATTGTTAGTCTCTTTTTCCTACCAAAGATAGAGATTAACGATTGCCATCGAAAGGTAGTTCAATGTTTAATATGCCACTAAAAGATTTCAGGCCCAGTGAATGTCCAATGGCATTCTACCCCAGGATGACACCTTCTAACAAAAAAATGACTGTTGGGTCTTTTTGATGTCTCAATGGCTCAAGAAAAATGTGTCCACAAGAGATTATTCTGTAGAGAATTTTTACCTGTGCATGGTCTATGCTAGGATAGAACATCTCGTTTCAGTGATCGGACAAATGAAAAAACTCAACGCCTACATGAAAGATTAGTCATGTCATTTCAACAATGAAATTCTCCAATTGTTCCCCTGTATTGTAGGACTACCCGTAACCCATACATTAAATGTTTGCCTTTTGTGTGGTAGTGAACAATATGCAGTAGCCAATGCTGAAGGACCGAACAACCAGTCCAGCTGATTCCTGTACATAGAATGGAAGGGGGCAGTATCTTGGATAGTCCCAAAGATGCTTTTTCAAAAGGCAACTTGACTTTCTTTGTTTTTTCTTGGAGACATTTCACTTCTCACCCAAGAAGTTTCTTTGGGACAACCATGACCTGGATGACTGAGACTCTCCTTAGACATAGCTTGGATAGTATTTGAAGCATTCTGGATTCAGCCTATTTTGGAATTGAATTCCAACCCATCTTAGGGCAGATAGCATTCTGACATTGATGGATCTTCTAAGACAGCAATGATTGGTTTGCATCAAGCTATTCTGCTGAAGGGTCAAGCATGTTCTTGATTAATAACCAAGTCACTATTTGGCACTTCACTGACTGGAATCTAGTCCAGTCAGATCTGTGGTTGCACCTTCCACAGCCTAATCCCCTAAATTATAAAGATCCACTTAGTTTATCTAAATTGAATGGATATTCTCATCGTCAAAATCTTCTGGGATAAAACATATCAGAATGAAGCAAAATGTTGTGAAGAACCATGCCAAATGTGCATCTGTATTAAGCAGAGCTATTAGTATATTGCTTGCTTTTCGGTGTCCTAAATTTGCCAAAGATAATTAGAATCAAAGAAATCTTTAATAAATAATGCCAAACTTCATTAAAGGATGCATCTCCTTATATGCACTATTTAGCAATAAATAGAAATAAATCTTTAAATATAACAGACAGAGAGAGAGAGAGAGAGAGAGAGAGAGAGAGACATGAACAGACAGTGTGTATGTGCGTGTTTGTATCTACAGTATAATTTCTACTATTAATTTGCAAAAGGGAACATATAATTATAGAACATTCTTGCAGTTTGTAGATTGTTCTATAGATAATAGTAGAAGAAAAGTTACTAAAGCATCAAGTTAATTTTTACCGGAAACGTAAAAAGACTTAAAATTCTTGCATGCAAAGAATTGTAGACTAATGGGATATCTTCTTTAAGAGAACAGACTTTCCCCTCCCCTGTTTTATTAATAGTAGGAGAGCAAAAGCGGTCACATCCTGTGTCATGTTTTCCTTTATTTCTCCCAAAAGAAAACACATCTTCTGCCAAAAGAAAGAAAGGGAAGGAAAGGGAATACCTTTTTCTTCATACCAACTTGCTGGAATATGTCAAAGGCTTTCTTCAACAAAGCAGAGGTGCATTTAACTGAAATTAATTTTATTTTTCGGGGGATAAAATACCAACACAAATGGAAGGATGGTCAGACAAATGCAATATCTATGCATAAGTGTTAAGTTTTATGCAAAGGCGTCAATGTCAAAACCAAAAAGGTGCTTCAGAATAAGAGCCCATATAGCTCCTATCTGCCACTCCTTAAAGGCCATGAGTCTGGACCATGCTGTGTCCACAGTGGGCAGCCATGCCTTCAAGAAAGAAACACCTAGTCCTGAAAGATGCCATGGTTAGCATACAGTATTACAGGCTAATTCTGCCAAATACCAGCAGTTTGATCCTGACTGGCTCAAGTTTGACTCAGCTTTTCATCTTTCTGAGGTCAGTAAAATGAGGACCCAAATTGTTGGGGGCAATATGCTGACTCTGTAAACTGCTTAGAGAGGGCTGTAAAACACTATGACGTGGTGTATACTGTAAGTCTAAGCGCTAAGCACTATTATTATTGCTCTGTGAACACTTCCACACCAGAGGTGGGTTTCTAGCGGCATCACTGCCGGTTCAGTAAGCATGCAATTTTGCTCCGTACGGGCGCAGTTGCCTATAAATAGGTCTGCGCATGCGCAGAACACTTTAAAGGGTCAAAAAAAGATGTTGCGGCAACCGGAGAACTGGTTCGGGGGCGTGGTAAGCATGCCGCTCCCTACTGGTTCGGAGGCCCAGATGCCATTTCCACCAAACCGGTTTAAACCAGTAGGAGCCCACCTCTGTTCCACACATACACTGAGACATTGCACTGCCCTAATGCCATTTTTGTGATGGTGGATCTTATCCATTTTTTGAATCAGAAAGGTGAGGTTTAGCAAGAAATAATTGGGGGGTTGACCACCAAGTAACAAGAGCATTTGTGTACAGAAAATGATGATGATGACCTTGGTATATTATTGTTCCTTATTTGTCATGAATTTAAAGAAGATGTTTACATTTCAGCAGAGAGAGGTTTTTTTTATGTCCAATAAAATGTGGGAGGAAAATTAAGCCTGCCTGCCTACATGCCAATGTCTTATCACAAATGTCAACTCCTGATATTGAGCACAGGTATGTAAGGAGCAAGCTTTGCATTGTGGCATCATGATCCATGTTTTTTTTCACACCTCATTGATTTTTCTGGGATGAGGAATTGGAGGGACAAGTCCAGAAGTTCTTTGATGTCATCAAGGTTGGGAGGGAGCAAGATGAAAAGCTTTCTTTGGCTGGTTGTGTTCCTTCACAGATACTCCTGGACACCTGCTTTCCTCTGTAGTTCCCCTTCTGGTACTCTTCTTCTTGGGAGCTCCCAAGCCCTTCCACTTGAGAATTCACAAAATAGCTCTGCAACCGTGTGCCATGAGGCTGGACTGAATCTGAAAGCTGAACCCTATCCAGTTTATTTCTGGCTCGCTGCTGCATAGTTGAAGCCAGAGTAAAGCCAATTTCTTTCTTCTTTCTTTAATACAGCTCTGTAGAACTTTGAGCAGTCTGTTTTTCAGTTCAGAAACTCCTGCCTCCCCATGCTTCCTGACTCCCTGGTTTCAGCCACTCTAGCAGATCTTTCAGTAGGAAGAGTAGCTTGATGCTTGTTCAGCTCCACCTCATAGAAATTACTCAGGTTTGTGGTTTTTTTTGCCATGAGCCTAAATGGACTCCAGAGGATGATAGAGGACAGGAAGGCCTGGAGCAGTGCTTCTCAATTATTTTCTGTCAGGCCCCCCCTAGGAAGAAGAAAACATTTCGCGCCCCCCCCCCGCGCGACTGTAAATAGTATCATTTGTCTATAAAATTGTTATAAGTACACCTCTGCATAACACTGTATCCTTATTAACGTATAAGAGAATTAAAAAAAGAAAGAAATTTCTTTCTCTTTCTCTCTCTCTTTTTCTCTTTTTTCTTTCTCTCTCTTTTTTCTCTTTCCTTTCTGTCTCTCTCTTTCTCTTTCTCTCTCTCTGTCTGTCTGTCTTTCTTTCTCTCTCCCACTTTTTTCTTTCTTTCTTTTTCTTTCTCTCTCTCTATCTCTGTCTGTCTCTTCTTCGTCTGCCCATCTATCGCTGTGTGTGTGTGTGTGTGTCTCGCATTCACGCACTTAATCACTGTGTCTCTCTCTTTCTCTCCCTGTCTCTCTCTCTGTCTCTCTGTGTGTTTCTGTCACTCTCTGATTCCTCCCTCCCTCCCTGTCTCTCTGTGTCTGTGCCTCTCTCTGTCTGTGTGTCGTCGTCCCCGCCCCGCCCCCACTCCCCGCGGAGTCTCCTCAGCCCGGCTCACCCGCCTTAGCCTGCCCCGGCCGCACGGCCACCCGCTGTGCTTGATCGCTCGTCCGCTCGCTCAGGAGCTGAGAAGCCTCCGTGTGTGTGTGTGTGTGCGTGCGTGCGTGCGTGCGTGTGTGTGAGGAACGGCAGTCCCTGGAAGACGACGAGTGGCCAGCATGCCGGCTGGGGAGGGAGGGAGGAGGAGGGAGAAAGGGAATCGGCAGAGCCGATTTGCCGAGGTCAAACGCGCCCCCCTTTACAGAGCCTCGCGCCCCCCCTGGGGGGCGCGCCCCACTATTTGAGAAACGCTGGCCTGGAGGAACGTTGTCCATGGGGTTGTAATGCGTCAGACACAACTTTGCAACTAACAACAAAAACTCACGATGAAACACACTCAAAATGAATTCAAGCTGAGGTCTGGGGTGTAGGATGTGCAAGCAAATTATTTTATTTCCATCATAAATTGATTGGGAAAGAAGGAATTTGAGTTACAAATTGAGATCTGTGGCATTTTGGGGAAAGACAGTGATCAGTTGCCCGTTGTTCTCCGGGTTTCAGGTCAGCAGATAGAAGATGTTCGGGGTTATCTCTGGAATTTGTGAATGCCAGCAGGATATAAATATAACAGACAGATCTGTTTGGAGCTGTCCTCTATTTGTCTCTGTTTTCTCTCCCTCCATTTTCTTATTTGCATTGACATACAGGTATTTTTTCTCTCCTTCCCTGCATATTCACAAGAGTTTTTAAGAACGAAGTTGCAATTTTACTGGTATCTTCATTTCTTCAGAGACAGGAAGGAATAAGTGACAAAGGGAAGGGAAGATGAATGGATGGATAGATGGATGGATGGATGGAAGGAAGGAAGGAAGGAAGGAAGGAAGGAAGGAAGGGGCTATTGAAAAGAGAGAGAGAGTTCTTTTCACATACGGATTTTATGCAGTTCAAATCTTCATACAGGACAAACAAATAGATCTTCTGCATGCTGCCATTATCTCTTAACCCTTAACTGCCCTACCTAAGGCTATGCTACAAGTAAGACCTTGGGTGTTCAAGCAAGACAATTCCATTCATTTATTTTTAGCAGTATCTTTATATGAAAATTAAAAATAAGTTTGCTGCCTCATTTTGTCTGGATTGCCAAGCATTTCAATGTGGTTTCCTGCTTAATGGTACAAGTATTGTAAGCCTCTATCTGAAGCATTCAGAGGCCTAGCTAAGATGAGGCAGCATATGGGCACCCCTATCTGTCTAGGCCAGCCTTCTGATTACTATAAATGACACAAATTGCCTCCCCGCCCCCCATTCCTCATGTTTCTTTTTCAAGGAAAAGTTTTGTCTCAGTTTGTTGTTTTCCAGGTCCAACTAATATTGGCTAATATTTTGCTACTGTTCAAGAGAACCGAGGAATGCAAAAAGTTAAGAATATATCACTACCAAACATGCACATGTTTATTCATAGAAAGCACATGCCCCCTTCATGTTTAAGTGTAACATATTCTTCTACTGTATCCCCATTAACATCTCAAAGCAGTTTATAAATAAGGAGAATAAACACATTTAAACAAAACTGCAATGAATGAAAAACCCTTGGGATAAAACTTCCTCATTTAAAAGGTGGCAAAAAGGAGATAGATAGATAGATAGATAGATAGATAGATAGATAGATAGATAGATAGATAGATAGATAGAGAGAGAGAGAGAGAGAGAGAGAGAGAGAGAGAGCGAGCGAGAGAGAGAGAGAGAGAGAGAGAGAGAGAGAGAGAGAGAGAGAGAGAGAGAGAGAGAGAGAGAGAGAGAGAGAGAGAGAGAGAGAGAGAGAGAGAGATTTCCCAGGTGTGTGGACTACAACTTCCAGAATTTTTAGCAATAGCCATTCTGGCTGGAATTCTGGAAGCTGAAGTCCATAAAACACAAAGATGCCTAGAGTGTTTTGCTAGGCCACTCTTCCCACCCTCTCTGTGCCAGTAGCTGGAGTAGAAGATTAATCCTTTGTCAAATATCTTGCATTGGCAAATGACAGGGAAAGTTTATTTATTTGTTTATTTCCTTTATTATTTTTGCAAATAAACTCAATGCAGCAAATATATTTAATACACCTTTTCCTATTTTCCCCACAACAACAAATTGAGAGGTGGGTTGGGCTAGGAGAGAGTGACCAGCCCAAAGTCACCCAACCGGCTTTCATGGCTTACGCAGGACTTGAACTCACAGTCTCCCACTTTCTAGTCTGGTGCCTTTGCCACCAAACAGGCTCTCTTAGTCTTGCCATGGCTTGTTTTGTGAGAAAACAAACTCTTTCCAACCCTACTGCTGACCTAATCCTGTGACTTATTAGCCCTTTGAGTAAGGGCGAAAAGCAGGGATGAAATTCAGCAGGTTCTGACCAGTTCTGGAGAACCGGTAGTGAAATTTTTTAGTAATTCAGAGAACAGGCAAATACCACCTCTGGATGGCCCCAGAGTGGGGTGGGAATGGAGATTTTGCAGTATCCTTCCCATGCCATGCCCACCAACCCACACCCACCAAGTCGCACCACATCCACCAACCCACACCCATAGAACCGGAAGTAAAAAAAAATTGAATTTCACCACTGGCTAAAAGTGTTAAATCATCCACCATAGGGTGACCTTGGAGTAACCACCTTGTATGTGTGACTCTCAGGATACCCATAATCATATTAACTGCTAGCACACCTGTGCTGCTGAATCCCAAGTGAACTCCAGACAGCAGTGAAGAGAAACCAGAAAAAAATCATTAATGCCATCTATTCATGTTGCCCCTAGACTGGGACTGCTCACTTGTGAATAGACACCAGAAGGTGTATATATTTGTTGAACTGTGGTAGTACTTCAGAGGATAAGGCAGCATGGATAGACGTGCCATAGCCCTGAGAAGAACTGGGGGGAGGGAGGGGGGCGCTTGGCTGTTTTATGCCCTGTGCAGGGAAAAAAGAGTGCTGTTTAGCTAATTTGGTTCCATTTTGTCCCTCCGTGCTTCTTTCTTTCGAGGCAAGTGTTGCTTCCATTTTCCTATGTTCCATTGATGTCATTTCATTCCATCGCTGTAAATTACTGGCTCTAAAAATGCTGACTCAAGCAGTGGGTTACAGCTCCTGAAGAAATGAATCCCACATTGTGTCAAAGTGCTTCGGCAGCAGTTTACCTTGTGTCCCTCAACGTGAGTCATTGTCACACATTTTTGAAGGCCAGCCGAACACGGCCGAAATCTTCAGGGCGTCAGCTTTTCTTCTTCTCTTCTCTTTTTTGCTTTTTGCAGCTTTTGTGGGTGGGTCGAGAATGTGGTTAGGTAACTTTGGCTGAGTTCTGCGAGTGTCAGCTGGTGATGTTAGGGGCTTGTGACACTGTGCAATGGTCATAGACACCAAGCTGCATGTTGCAGCAGCAGCCCCAAATTAGTACGGTAGGCTGTCTGTATCTCAGCAAAGAGTGGAGCTGAGGATGTCATGTTTGATTTCCAAAAAACTCTGGAAGGGGAGATGATGATTAAAGGCAGGAACTGAGTATGGAAGATTAAGCAGGCAGACCCAGGAGTTCCGAAAATAATATTAGTAAGAATATTGATGCATGGAAATCCTAAGTCATTTCTGTGAACACCAGGTAGATTCATCTGGATATCTAAGGGAGGGAGGGAGGGAGGGAGGGAGAGAAGGAAGGAAGGAAGGAAGGAAGGAAGGAAGGAAGGAAGGAAGGAAGGAAGGAAGGAAGGAAGGAAGGAAGGGAAAGGAAAGGAATCTTACGTATCTTTGCGATCATACTTTCTTAATTAAATTATATAAACTTGTTTAGAATAATAGTTGATATTATATTACTCAGTTTTGCATTCCTTGGAAATGGGAAGTTTTGATAACAAGTCCTTTCAAGCAGTGGTAGGTTTCCATTATTTTTACTACTGGTTCGCTCGTGCAGAAGCATCTGGGCAGATGGGCGAAGCCTCCCATTGCTGCCACTACCAGTTTGCCTAATCCAGGCCGAACCGGGAGCAACCCACCTCTGCTTTCAAGGAAAGGAGAACTAGATATACATTAAGGGAAAGGAGTAGTGTTGATTGCAATCTTACCTGGATAAAACAGCAGATTCTACCAGATTCTACCAGAACCTTCCCAATTGGCAGGGCATAAAATTTTTCATAAATTATTTGAATCCATTGGTCTAACTAGCACAGCCTTTATGACTTGCTAAAAAAAATTGGGACTTGTAATGCGACACATTTGGAAAGCATCCGTTTGGGATCAATTGAGTTAACTCAGTTTTACCCATATTTCACCAGTATGGGCTATGCAGGACTTCAGATAGCTGTTTATTTTTTTCAGCTCTGTCTAGAGTTAACAATGCTTGAACATGGGATCATCCTTACACAAAGTGTGTTCTCTCCTCTAGAGAGCCACTCTAAAAGTTTCAGACTTTGTTCTATAGGATCGTAAAAAGGCATGTTTTGAAACCAGTTCATTGGCCCATCTACTCTCATATTATTAAAATTAAGTGGCAATGCCAACATGTCAAACAAATCTTTCTGCTCCTATTGTAGTTTGAAGTGACACAGACTGACTCTCAATGCACTCTACTCCTGAAAGGAGAGCCTTGATAAGGATGCCAATGATTTCTCACTCCAGCAAGGGATGCTTATTATAACGTTATATTTTCATAAGGCAAAGAAGAATATCACTGCATTATGCTACCAGCATCTTTCTGCATGTATGTTTGCAACCTCTACATTAATAATTATTCGGGACGTATTCTGCTTAATTAGAAAATTCCAGTACAGGTAATCCTTGACTTATGACCACAGTTCAGTCCAAAATTTCGGTTGCTAAGCTAGATAGTTCTTAAGTGAGTTTTGCTCCATTTTACAATATTTATGACCAGCACTTTTAAGTTAGTAACAGGAATCTGGCTTCCCCACTGACTTTGATTGTCAGAAGGTTACAAAAGGTGATCACATGACCCCAAGACACAGCAACTAACATAATTTTGAACCAATAGCCAAGTGTCCACATTTTGATCATGTAGTCGTAGGGATACTGCAATGATCGTAACTGTGGAAAAAGGTCATGTCACTTTTTTCAGTGCCATTGTAACTTTGAACTGTCACTCAATGAACTGTTGTAAGTCAAGGACTACCTGTAGTACTTCACTCTTGCAGAAAGTAACTGGGGAGCAAGACATGGTTGGCAGTCCAGGCACACAACATGTAGACTGTCTCTTTGTGCCTTAGTCTGTATCTTTCTTGGGGACAGTACTTATATAATAAGAATGCATGCATTTATTTTCTGCTTGCCAGCTAGCTAGACTGTGCAGACTTTCTTCCACAATGAGAGAAGAAAGAAAGGAAAAAAAGAGAGGAAGGGGAGGGGGGAGGGAGGGAGGAAGGAAGACAGACAGACATAGAGAAAGACAGAGAAGGAGGGAGAGAGACAAGGAGGGAGGGAAAGGAAGGAAGGGAAAGAAAGAAAGAAAGAAAGAAAGAAAGAAAGAAAGAAAGAAAGAAAGAAAGAAAGAAAGAAAGAAAGAAGTCCAAGATACATCTTTCATCTTTCACATATACGGAAATGAGTCATTTCTCTTCTTCCTTTACTCCAGACACTCTCATGATTACCTTCTTGCAGTTCTTCTTTGTCTCACGCTGAGAACACAAGTAAGTAAATAGTTCGAGTTAGGATGAAATGGACACAGATGTTGTCGCCTGTTGCATGTTCCTTCTTTCCCATTGGTTCCTGCAACACTTGTAAAAGTTAGCTAAAGGAGGAAGGGAATGATATTTGTACTTGCTCAATGCCAAGTGCCAAGAAGTGTGGGGCGTCCTTGGGCCAGCTGGCCCATTCAACTCAGGCAGAGCCCAGTTTTGTTAGAAGGAAGAAATATTATTTAACAAATCTGCTTTGACACAATGAAAATATTTTCAGCCACTCCGGGTGGCCATAAGATGCAAGAAAGTAACCTGATGACGTGGAGATGCCTAATTCATTTCTGAAAACATAGGGGAGGATGGGTGGAATTGCCAACTTTTCATTATTATAGATAATATGCCTTGGATTCATTACAGCCCCGGTTCGAATCCCAGTGGGGTGTCGCCAACTGATGAGGAAACACCCGAAGACATATATATATATATATATATATATATATATATATATATGTCTTCGGGTGTTTTCCCGTGTAAGTATGAAATTGTTTTGCAACGTTTCAGCAAGATCTCACTTGTCATAACATACATACATACATACATACATACATACATACATACATGTTAGTTTTTATGAGCTGATCAATAAATTTAAATTTGAGAGACCAAGATAGATCTATTTTGAGCTTATTAGTTCTCATCAGTTGGCGACACCCCACTGGGATTCGAACCGGGGCTGTAATGAATCCAAGGCAGAAGCCTAGCACTCCAGCCTAATCGGTTCTACCCTGTTTCATCAGCTAATCCAGGAGTATTTAGTATAGATAATTGTTTCCACAACTTCCTGTAAGGGCCCCATTTAAGGGAGGAGACATGCTGTTTCCCTCTCTGCCTGTCAGCTCATCACCAGAGACCATCTAGACAGAGAACCATTTTTTAGTTACATTGTGTAATTTTTTTTTTTAGATATGTGTTAGTTTTTATGAGCTGATCAATAAATTTAAATTTGAGAGACCAAGATCTTGAGGAGCCACTTGCCCCACCTCCTCACAGGAAGGAGAGTGAAAATTTCATTTTCTTGTTGCAAAAAGTTTTCACACTATAATGTTGCGACTGCAATAATGTAGATACAATTTTTTTACTATTGTTATTTCAAATGGCAAGCTGATTCTCTTTTTCTCCCCATTCCTGGGGAGAGCTTTTTCAACCACCGCTTTTTTCCGAGGGGGGGTCAGATCAGATTAACTCCCCCCTCCATTCTCCGTTTAAAGTTGATTGAAAGTAAAACTCACATTGCTCGCTTGTCCCTCAATTGCAGACCAGGAGATTAGGAAAGACCCTCCATCTCCGGCACTCCAGCCAGCTTTCAAATTCTTCCATTGATTCCGGAGTCCATCGGCAAAAGGGCGAAGCCCTCCCTTTCTGCTTCCCGGCTCCTGGGGCGAAGCTGGAAGCATGCCACACTGGCCACTGCCTGGTTGGGGGTCTCCAACAAGCTGCCCATATGGCAGGGGATTCCTCCAGAACCCCCTGTGCCCCCGGGGGGAGCCCACCAGGAGAGCAAGCGGCGGACGAGTAACAAAACACGTCCGTCGCGTACGAAAACCGGAAGTCGAGTCCTACATATATGTTAGTTTTATGAGCTGATCAATAAATAAATCAGAGAGACTAGGCTAGATCTATTTCAAGCTATTTAGCTCTCATCAGCTAGCCATACCCAACTGTTCTGTCAAACAATTATCTATCTATCTATCTATCTATCTATCTATCTATCTATCTATCTATCTATCTATCTATCTATTTATCTATCTATCTACCTATCTATCTATGTGTGTTAGTTTTATGAGCTGATCAATAAATTAAATTAGAGAGAGACCAGGATAGATCTATTTTGAGCTTCCCCTTATTGCATCAGTCTAAGCTGATGCAATAAGGGGAACTGGCTTGGCTTAAGTGCTAGATTTTATATATATATATGTTTTCATAGATTTTCATGGGTGTAGGTATGCTGGAATTGCTGGCTTCGGGGATTTTCCCGTGTATATAGCATGGAGATGTTATTGCAACCTTTCGGCAAGATCTCACTTGCCATCATCAGGCAGGCCTTTGTCACATATATGTATGTACATATATACATATATACATATATGTATGTATATATACATACATACATACATACATACATACATACATACATACATACATATGTTAGTTTTTTGAGCTGATCAATAAATAAATCAGGGAGACTAGGATAGATCTATTTCAAGCTATTTAGCTCTCATCACCTAGCCATACCCTTACTGGGATGTAATACTTCCCAGGTTCAAATCCCGGTAAGGATATGGCTAGCTGATGAAAGTACATACTGTGTCACAACACCCTGGTAAGCCCCAATTAAGGGAGGAAGCAAAGCTGCTTTCCTTTTCTGTCTTTCGGCTCATCACAAGAGACCATGCAGACACAAAGCTATTTTTTTGTTGCCTTTTGTTTACATTTGTGTTGCATTTATGCTGATAAATAAATAAGGGAGACTAGGATAGATCTATTTCAAGCTATTTAGCTCTCATCAGCTAGCCATACCCTTACTGGGATGTAATACTTCCCAGGTTCAAATCCCAGTAAGGGTATGGCTAGCTGATGAGAGCTAAATAGCTTGAAATAGTCTCCCTTATTTATTTATTTATTTATCAGCACAAACGCAACACACACACACACATATATAAAATTGTATATGTGTTTGTGTATGTTTGTGTGTGTAGTTCTGTTCTTGAATTCTGACAAATGGAAGGGCACAGTTTACTGTTTGTTTATTCTTTCAAATCAAAATTATCATTCTTTTCTTCTGTATCTTCATAGCACTTTCAGTCTCGGGTGATTTTACCTTCAACTGAGAGCCTCTCCACTGTAAATTTCCCACCACGCACTGCAAAGGAAGTGGGAAATCATATTAGAAATATATTTTTGATTAAAAGCCCTCTTGCTCTTATTGTTCTTCCCCCTCCCTTTTGTGATTTCCTTCAGTTCATTGTAAGAGCACAGCTTCTGATTTTCAGGGATGTCAGATTTATAGGATTTCAGTTCCTGGCTACCCAAGGGCATACCCAGGAATCTAAACTGCCAGGTTAACCTAAGTATTCTTTTTATTGTTGGCATCTTCTGAAACATTCCCATGACTGCATTCAGTAAAAGAAACCCTTGTACTTCTGAGATCGTACATTTGCCCGCGCACATGTCTTAAGAACTTTGGGATCATTATTTGAGTATAATTCATCTGCTTTGTCTAGAAACAGAAAGGTTTTCACCAGTAGTGGGTTGCTATTATTTTTACTACTGGTTCGCTTATGGACTCAGGCACACAATGCTTCTGCACATGCGAAGAAGTGTCTGGTGGGCGGGCGGAGCCTCCCACGACCGCTACTACCAGTTTGCCTGATCTAGGCCGAACCGGCAACAACTTACCTCTATTTTTCACATGCAAGACTGTTACATGCAGAATAATTTAGTATTAGACAAAGGCAGGAGCTGATATTCAGAAGTGGTTCTATTTGATGCAGGCCACAAATGTTTCCAATCACTCCAGCTACATGGTGTCAGGAGAGATGCTCTGCTTTGAAATAGTAGGTTCAGCCAAGCTGTAAGAATATCCAGAGATCTTATCTGGTATGTATGAACGTATGAATGAAATGTTTGAATGGTGTTTGTTGTTTGTTCTTTATGAGACAGCACAAAATATTCTATTAAATTGCATTAGCTTTCATGTCTTGGTCCAAGATGACCATAAACCTAGACTCTTCAAATTCTCAATCCTTTATTATGTAGTAATAACAATAGTAAGAGCACTACGACTTATATACCATTTTAAAGTGCTGTATAGCCCTCTCTAAGTGGTTTACAGAGTCAGCATATTGCCCCCCAACATTCTCGGTCCTCATTTTACCGACCTTGGAAGGATGGAAGACTGAGTCAACCTTGAGCTTGTCAGAATCGAACGTGAGCAAGTGAGCAGTGAATTAGCCTGCAATATTGCACTCTAACCACTGTGCCACCATGGCTCAATGTGTAACTGGCCTAACTAGCAATAAATAAATATTTCATTGCAACCCAGACTGAAGTTTTACTCCCACATGCACACCAAGCACTTGCTTCTATTATTTTTGAGTTCTTCCTTGTCATATAATGTGCTGCCTCTTCTTCCTCCTATGCACTGATTAAGACAATATCTCACCATAGAGATATAGAGCCATGGTGGCTCAATGCTTAGAATGCAATTCTGCAGGCTACTTCTAATGACTCTCCCGGCAGTTCAAATCTCACCAGGCTCAAGGTTGACTCAGCCTTCTATCCTTCCGGGGTCGGTAAAATGAGGACCCAGATTGTTGGGGGGGGGAGGGGGGGCAATAGGCTGACTCATTAAACTGCTTAGAGAGGGCTGTAAAAGCACTGTGAAGTGGTATAGAAGTCTAAGTGCTATTGCTATAGATGGGAAGAAAGATTTGGCCAGCAAACTGGTTATTCAGGAAGGATGTCATTTACAAGCAAAGTCTGCAGCCTTTTCCAATCAAGGTTTCTGCGGGATCGCATCCTGCCCCATACATCCCTTCGACCAATTCGCTCCCTCAGAGAGGGACTTCTCCGGGTGCTGTCCACTAGGCAATGCCAGCGGGTGACGCCCAGGGGAAGGGCCTTCTCTGTGGCGGGCCCGACCCTCTGGAACGACCTTCCCCACGAAATCAGAACAATTACGGACCTCCGCTCCTTCCGTCAAAAACTAAAAACTCACTTCTTCTGTCTGGCTGGCTTGGCTTAATCGACCCATTTACCTCAAGCTGAATATTCAAATTGTTTTATTAGGGATTTTTAGGGGTATTAGTTTTTAGATAGTCGGGGATTTTAGCGCAGGGTTCAGGTTTAATTCATTTTAAAATTGTATTATAATGTCTGTTGGTTTTATATATGTTTTATATATGTTTTATATTATTATTATTATTATTATTATTATTATTATTATTATTATTATTATTATTATTATTATTATTATTATTATTATTATTATTATTATTATTATTATTATTATTATTATTATTATTATTATGCCTTTGTATTTTGGCCTTTGAATAGCTTTCTAAGGCAGTGGTTCCCAACCTTTTGGGCACCAGGGACAACCGGTCCCTGGTGCCCAAAACCACAGAGAGAGGTTTTTCCATGGAATGGAGGGGGCATGGTTTCATGTGCTGTTTGTATTCCGTGGATGGGGCTTCGCGACACAGGTTTTGGCATGCTGTAGACTGGTGCCAGTCCATAGACCAGGGGTTGGGGACCCTTGTTCTGAGGGGTACATTCCAAACAGAGTCACCAATCTGGTACCGCCCCAGGCGCCTGATGGACCCGGATGGGTTCCAGACAGCGCTTGGGCCATTTCCTGTTTCCCTGACCCGCGCCCCGATCGAGGACCTCACGGCCGCATGGAACATTGCGGCCGTGGGAGCCTTGGATCGGGTCGCGCCCTTGCGGCCTCTCTTGCGGCGGCGAACCACCCTGGCTCCTTGGTTTACTGAGGAGCTGCGGGTGATGAAACGCCGCAAGAGATGCCTAGAGGGAAGATGGAGGTCGAGCCGTTCTGAATCTGACCGGACACAGGTAAGAGCCCATTTACGGACTTACATTGTGGCGCTGAGAGTGGCCAAACGTCATCATTGTGCCACTCTCATAGCATCCGCAGAAAACCGCCCTGCCGCCCTGTTTAGGGTGACCCGCTCCCTCCTCCAACAGAGGGAGCGGGAAGCCCCACTACAGGGTAGAGCAGAGGAATTTGTGACTTTTCTGCAGGAGAAAACCGCTCAGATACAGAGTGAGCTAGCCCCCATTCATGGCCCAGTGGGATGCCACGAGAGAGATCTTGTTTGGGAGGAGTTTGACTCTGTTACTTCCGAAGATATGGACAGGTTACGTGGGCGACTGCGAGCCACCACATGTTTATTGGACCCGTGCCCCTCCTGGCTTGTACTGGCATCCTGGGAGGTGACACGAGGCTGGCTCCAAGAGGTTGTCAACGCATCCTTGAGTGAGGGTTCCTTGCCTGCTTCCCTAAAAGAGGCCATGGTGAGGCCCCTCCTCAAGAAGCCCTCTTTGGACCCAGCTCTTTTAAACAACTATCGTCCAGTCTCCAACCTTCCCTTTTTGGCGAAGGTTGTTGAGAGTGTGGTGGCACAACAGTTTCCCCGTCACCTGGAGGAAATTGAGTATCTAGATCCGCGCCAGTCCGGCTTTCGGCCCGGGCATAGCACCGAGACGGCATTGGTCGCGTTGGTAGATGATCTCTGGAGGGCCAGAGATGGGGGATGTTCCTCCATCCTGGTCCTATTAGACCTCTCGGCGGCTTTCGATACCATCGACCATGGTATCCTATTGCATCGGCTGGGGGGGTTGGGGGTGGGAGGCACCGTTTTACGGTGGTTCCCCTCCTACCTCTCTGGCCGATCGCAATTTGTGCGGGCAGGAGAGCAGAGGTCGACCCCGAGACCCCTCACATGCGGGGTGCCTCAGGGGTCGGTCCTCTCGCCTCTCCTGTTTAACGCATATATGAAGCCGCTGGGTGAGATCATCCGTGGTTTTGGGGTAGATTACCACCTGTAGGCTGATGACACCCAGCTGTACATATCTACCCCAAACCACCCCAACGATGCCGTAGCGGTGATGTGCCAGTGCCTGGAAGCCGTGCGGATCTGGATGGGAAGTAACGGACTCAGGCTCAACCCGACCAAGACCGAGTGGCTGTGGTTTCCGGCTGCCCGATTCAACCAGCTTTCTCCAACGCTGGCCATAGGGGGCGAACATCTTGCCCCTGTGGATGGGGCGCGCAATTTGGGTGTCCTCCTGGATACCCGGCTGTCTATGGAAGAGCAAGTGACAGCCGTGGCCAGGAGGGCGTTTTACCAGGTTCGCCTGGTTCGCCAATTGCGCCCCCTATTGGATCGGGACGCCCTTCGCACAGTCACTCATGCCCTCGTGACATCCCGACTGGACTATTGTAACTCTCTCTACATGGGGCTTCCCTTGAGGTGCACCCGGAGGCTTCAGTTAGTTCAGAATGCAGCCGCGCGGGCAATTATGGGGACCACCAGGTTCACCCACGTTACACCACTCCTGCGCGAGCTGCACTGGCTGCCTGTCGTCTTCCGGGTGCGCTTCAAGGTGCTAACTATCATCTTTAAGGCGCTCCATGGCTCGGGACCTAGCTATCTGCGGGATCGGATCCTGCCCCATACATCCTCACGACCGATTCGCTCCCACAGAGAGGGACTTCTCCGGGTGCCGTCCACTAGACTTTGTCAGCGGGCGACGCCCAGGGGAAGGGCTCTCTCTGTGGCGGGCCCGGCCCTCTGGAACGACCTTCCCCCCGATATTAGAACGACCACGGACCTCCGCTCCTTCCGTATGAAACTAAAGACCCATTTCTTTCGACTGGCCGGCCTTGGATAGTCTCTCTGTCTATAGATTTTTAAATGTATTTTAATGGGTTTTAATTTTTTAGCACGGGATAACATAGTTTAATGGTGTTTTAAACTGTATATTTTGTATTGATTGTTTATATTGTTTTTAGTTTCTCCTGTGCACCGCCCCGGGTCCCTGTGGGGAGAGGGAGCGGTTAATAAATGCAAAGTTATTATTATTATTACTACAAAAACTGGGTGAGACCAAAAAAAACCCCTCCAATATATTTTAATTATTTTCCATGTCAGTGTAATTAAAATTAAATATATTTTGATTGTTGATAATATGCTTGCTCTCCAGTTGTGTATTTGATCATATTCCCCAATTTCATTTTTTTATTGCAAATTTTGGAACCCTTGGGGTGATGTACTTATGGCTTCTGGGACTATGTCATTCTTAGTGTCAATTTCTCTGTTACTCACACAGAGCTGACAGCATTCTGTTGAAGATGATCTCGCTTTAAAGTTTATGCATAAAGCGGGATTTGGATTAAATGTCATATATAAACTTCTCCCAGTTTGCAGAGTTTTCAAATAACGATGGCAGTATGATCTGGTTCTTCGAAGGAACCCTGGGAATTTTCTATCTTTGGAGAGAATGACAACTAAGATCTGCAATGTTTATGTTCCTATTAAAGGCATGATTTGATATTTGTCTCTTATTAAAGTGTTTGGAATAAATCAATACAACCATGGCCAGAGCAATTGAATTGTGTTAGGTTGAGTCTTAATAAATTGTTTAAGGATTGTGGATTGTTTGCGTTGTGGGTTTGTGGATTGTTTGCTTTCAATTTACTTTTTTAAATCCACAAGTTATACTATAAACATGTGCTTTTGAGGGTTGATTAAAAAAAAGAATTAGCTTGGTGCCATTTCTATAATGGGGAAAGTGCTCTTATATAGAGGCTTCCTTAGCTGCTGAACTAATAATAATAATAATAATAGTTTAATTTCTTGACAACTGGTACTCTGATCTTAAAGAAATCTGTTGTAACAATTGTGCATGGAGTCCATGGTGTGATACCAACAGATAGTATTGTGCCAAAATAAGATATAAGTAGTCCTTGCCTGATGGCCATTCATTTAGCAACCGTTCAAAATCACAACCGTGCCGAATAATGAGACTTACAACTGGTACTTGCACATATGACCATTGCAACATCTCCATGGTCATGTGATCAAAATTTGGGGGCTTGGCGCCACGTATTTACAATGGTTGCAGGGTTCCAGAATCATGTGATCACCATTTGCAACCTTTCCAGCTAACTTCTAACAAGTAAAATCAATGGAAGAAATTGGATTCACTAACAGCTAGTGGCAAAAAGGTTGTAAAATTGGAAATGACTCACTTAACAACTGCCTTGCTTAGCAACATAAATTCTGGTCTCAGTTGTGGTCTTCAGTCAAGAACTGCCTGTAACATGTACCACTGTTGAGCTACATGTTAAAGGAATGTATACAAAGGAGATTTATTTTAACAAGCAACTGAGGACTGTGTCTTCATCTAATGGCATAAACTGCATATCGAAACTAATTGTGTATGAAATAAATAGCAATAGCACTTAGACTTCAGAGTGCTTTACAAGTGGGTCCAGTGCCTGATGCGAGGATGCACAGAAGGCAGAGGAGAGGAGTGGAAATATGTGGACCGATCCTTGGGAAGGAAGAGCCACCGCTGGTAGCGAAGCCCCACCCTATCTCTGGGGATAAAAGGCAGGGGGTGGAGATGAATAGATGTGGCAGACAACTATTCATCTTCAGGCTGGATGGACTTGTTATCCTGCATTGAGAGAGAAGCTTTTTGCCAGGCTTGCTGGCGCTCCTAATAAAGGAATCTTTAAGTTAACTTCAGAGGGCTTCTTTGGGGAACTGGGCCAAACAGATACATTTTATCTTTAATAGAAATCAGAGAAAAATTAAAAGAAATGTTTTAAATGGATGTATGTTGAAACATAAGAAGCCCAATCAATCCAGGGACTATTCGAAACCAAAATGTTGATGTTTAGCTATTTTATTGCAGCACTTAATGCTAAGTATCTTAGAATGTAGATGTATTGGAGTTGTGGTTAGAATGTAAATTGACACTGGTTTCATATTGGTTTGAGGCTGTTATTTTTCAATTGGTCAATTTAGAAACTTGTTTTATAATTTGGTATGATACATTATTCACTTATGCCTTAAACCATGGTATAGATGTCCTGAGTAACCTTATTACATATATTGTGGAGAACATATCTTGATTTTCTTACAGTTTGGCTTGTAAAATCTTATTGATAAAGTTGCATTAACATACTTAAAACAAATGTTCTTTTGTCTTTCATTTTCCAGCGTAATGTTAATTTCTCTGCATAGCACATGTTCCACAGCTTTTCATTCCGTTTTTTTGTAGTGATTTTTTCCATTCCTATCTAATGAGTGTCCTTTTTGGCATTTATTTGAACATGCATTTGCCACACCACCCTTCCAAGCACATTTATTTGAAGTTTGTCACATGTGCATAGGATCACACAACTCAGGTAAACACAGCTGTGTTTGAAACTGTGCCATTGCAGATTTTAAGTCCATGACTTTGGTAAGTGGACACTGAAGTTGTGGTGTTTTAAATGTCATCAACCACTTAAAGCACAGCCTGCAAACATGGTGTTTCTTGCATACACACACACACATATACACAAACACATATTCATATACAAACACTTGGCTGAACAAACACATGGGTTTTATTATTGGTTGGAAATCTTTTACACTTGATGTACATCAGTGCTTCTCAATTATTTTCTGTCATGCCCCCCCTAGGAAGAAGAAAACATTTCGCGCCCCCCGCGCGACTGTAAATAGTATCATTTGTCTATAAAATTGTTATAAGTACACCTCTGCATAACACTGTATCCTTATTAACATATAAGAGAATAAAAAAAGAAAGAAATGTGGATCAATTTACAACAAAGAATAGCTTTATTAACTGTAGCAGAAAAGATTTAAAGTGCATTAGAAATTTTTAAAAAATTAAATCCTTAATTAAACTAAACTGCCGAGGTCAAACGCGCCCCCCTTTACGGAGCCTCGCGCCCCCCCTGGGGGCCCCGCCCCACTATTTGAGAAGCACTGATGTACATGGAGGAGTTAGTTAGATTAATAAAATATTCTCCAAGAGTGTCATATTTTCCCCTCTGAATTAAATATAGTCACATCTGCCATGCAATGTTCGCTTATAATTTTTTTACTATGCCTAGCTGAGAAATAGTTTTACCTACACAAGTACTTATCTTTCTTTCTTTTTTCCTTGAAATTTTCTTTTAAACAAGTACATATCTTTCTGATAAATTTATTCCGAACATTGATATTTCAAAAAGATTCCACCAACAATATATTTTTACTTAATTCCTATACAAAGGAATATTAGTTAGTTGGTTTTTTGCTAATGTAAGCCACAAGTGTGTAATCTTTTCCTAAAATGCTCTAATATTTATACTTTTAAAGCCATTTATCTCTCTCTTAATACAAAAGCAAAAGGTCCAGAAGTGCTGTGGCATGATGTGCAGCTTCAATTTGAGTATGTTCAGAAGATACTCATGAGAAATGTGGTAACTTTCTGCCTTATCCAATCCCAATCTGCTGATCAACCTTGTCCTATCAAAGTAACCTTGAGCTTTACCCAATGTTTGCTACTACTTCCCAGCAAATAATTGGGTTAAGGAAGCTAAGACTAAATGGACAAAGAGCAAGATACTAAAAATATTAAAGAGAAGGCCACCAAGAAATAATTAAGGAGCAGGGGTCTTCTCATCTTCATTTTTTGCAAACATCTTAAGGACCCAGTCTTATTTTTTGGGGGGGAGCTCAAAATAAGAACTAGGGCTTATTTTCCCCCCATGTACGGACTCCCACTTCTTCTGCTGGTTCATGGTATTGCAGGAAGCCATGCGGTGGGGCAGTGCCAGATGGGAGGTTGGAGCTACCCCACATTCCCCACTGGTGTGGGGTGCATGAGGCAGCTCCATCCCCCCACATCACCTTGTGATGCAGAACCACAAGCAACCAAGTGGAATGAATGGGTGGTCAGTGGTGCAGGTAGGGCTTATTTTGGGGGGAGGGTTTCTATTAGGCATGTAAAACATGCCAGGGCTTAATTTTGAGATAGGACTTATTTTCAGGGAAGCAGGATATTCTTGACACATGGTTATTTTTCTCTTCTTCTTCTCTCTCTCTCTCACTAGTCCTGTTCTTCAAGACAAGCTTCTTGTGGCTTGATATTTATACCTGAATATCTGCTGCTTTCTATAGAACAGATTAGTTGTAGATTAGGATTGGAACTGTGGTGCGCTCTCAGTTTGGTTATTTGCTTGCAGGCATTTAATTGCCCTCCTAGATAGCATCATCAGTGCACTGCAGGGTGGCGGAACCGGAATATCCAAGATGGTTCCGCCCCAGGCGCCTGATGGAACCTGAAAGGTTCCAGACGGAGCTTGGGCCACTACCTGTAGCCCTGACCCGTGCACGGATGGAGGACCTAGTGGCTGCATGGAATAGTGCGGCCACTGGGGCCTTGGACCAGGTTGCGCCTTTGCGGCCTCTCTTGCGGCAGCGAACCACCCTGGCTCCCTAGTTCTCCGAGGAGCTGAGGGTGATGAAGCGCCACAAGAGACGCCTAGAGAGGAGATGGAGATCCACACGCTCTGAATCTGACCGAACACAGGTAAGATCCCACTTGAGGACTTACATTGTGGCGATAAGAGTGGCCAAACGTCGGTATTGTGCCACTCTTATCGCGTCCACAGATAACCGCCCTGCTGCCCTGTTTGGGGTGACCTGCTCCCTCCTTCACCAGAGGCCGCGGGAAGCCCCTCTACAGGGCAGAGCAGAGGAATTTGGAGAATATCTGCAGGACAAAATCGCTCAGATTCGGAGCGAGTTGGTCTCCACCGAAAGTGGTCCGGAGGAGGCGTCGGAAGCGGGTCTTGAGATACCATTCTGGGAGGAGTTTGACTCTGTTACTTCCGATGATATGGACAGGTTGCGTAGGAGACTGAGGGCTACCACATGTTTATTGGACCCCTGTCCCTCCTGGCTTGTACTGGCATCCTGGGAGGTTTCACGAGGTTGGCTCCAGGAAATAGTGAATGCTTCTTTGAGTGAGGGGTTCTTGCCTACCATCTTGAAAGAGGCGGTGGTGAGGCCTCTCCTCAAGAAGCCTTCCCTGGACCCAGCATTGTTAGTAAATTACCGTCCGGTCTCCAACCTTCACTTCCTGGCGAAGGTTGTAGAGAGTGTGGTGGCACAACAGTTTCCACGCCATCTGGAGGAAATTGATTATCTGGACCCACGCCAGTCCGGCTTCCGGCCCGGTCACAGCACCGAGATGGCATTGGTCGCATTGGTGGATGATCTCTGGAGGGCCAGAGATGGGGGTTGCTCCTCCATCCTGGTCCTATCAGACCTCTCGGCGGCTTTTGATACCATCGACCATGGTATCCTATTGCATTGACTGGAGGGGTTGGGGGTGAGGGGCACCGTTTTGCGGTGGTTCTCCTCCTACCTCTCCGGTCGGTCACAATTTGTATTGGCAGGGGGGCAGAGGTCAGCCTCGAGGCCTCTCACTTGTGGGGTGCCTCAGGGGTCGGTCCTCTCGCCTCTCCTGTTCAATACATATATGAAGCCGCTGGGCGAGATCATACGTGGGTTTGGGGTACATTACCATCTGTACACAGATGACACCCAGCTGTACATTTCTACCCCAAACCACCCCAACGATGCCGTCGAAGTGATGTCCCGATGTCTGGAAGCCATGCGGATCTGGATGGGAAGGAACAGACTCAAGCTCAACCCGTCCAAGACTGAGTGGCTGTGGCTACCGGCTCCCCGGTTCAACCAGTTGATGCCATCACTGGCCATTGGGGGTGAACATCTAGCCCCCATGGAGCGGGCACGCAACTTAGGCGTCCTCCTGGATTCCCGGCTGTCAATAGAAGATCATGTGACAGCCGTGGCCAGGGGGGCATTCTACCAGGTCCGCCTGGTGTGCCAGTTGCATCCCCTATTGGACCGGTGCGCCCTGCGCACGGTCACTCATGCGCTTGTGACGTCTCGTCTGGACTACTGCAATGCTCTCTACATGAGGCTCCCCTTGAGATGTACTCGGAGCCTACAGCTGGTCCAGAACGCGGCCGCGTGGGCAGTTATGGGAGTTACTAGATACTCCCATGTAACACCACTCCTGCGCGAGCTGCACTGGCTGCCTGTGGTCTTTTGGGTGCGTTTCAAGGTGTTGATTATCATCTTTAAAGCGCTCCATGGCACAGGACCTAGTTATTTGCGGGATCGTATCCTGCCCCATACATCCCTTCGGCCGATTCGCTCACACAGAGAGGGACTTCTCTGGGTGCCGTCCACTAGGCAATGCCAGTGGGCGACGCCCAGGGGAAGGGCCTTCTCTGTGATGGGCCCGACCCTCTGGAACGACCTACCCCCAGATATTAGAATGACCACGGACCTCCGCACCTTCCGCCAAAAAGTAAAAACTTATTTATTTCATCAGGCCAGTTTGGCCTAATCGACGCTTCTTGCCCCAGTCTGTTTTTTGCAAATTATCTATTTGGTTTTAATGGGTTATAATTTTAATGTTTTAAATTCTTGTACAGGGTAATTTAATTCGTTTTTAACTTTGTATGTCTTGTATGTTTTTAGATAGTTTTTTAATTTTCCTGTACACCACCCCGAGTCCCTTCGGGGAGAGGGGGCAGCTTATAAATGTAATAAATTATTATAAATTATTAAATTACTGCTGATATTACTTAGTTGGGTAATGAAATGTCTGCAAGAAAGCAACCAAACTCAGAGAACACCAAGGACCTCACATCTGTTGCTTTCATCTATCTTGAAATCTTGATTAGACTGTTGTAATCATACTTTTGAACCCTAGAACTGAGCAGGAGGCACAACTCAATATTGTCCCATAATAGCATTCTTTCCTGCAGCTGTTTTGATAAGCAGAATCGCAACGAGAACTGGTGGTCTTCTCAAGGGTGGAATAGTTCTGCATGGTAAACTAAAGCAGGGGTCTCCAACCTTTGCAACTTTAAGTCTGAAGGACTTCAGACTTAAAGTTGCAAAGGTTGGAGACCCCTGAACTAAAGGGTTCCATCATGATAAATAGCGTTGATATTTGCTTCCCCTTGCTTTGAATCAGGTGATGTAGCAGATGAAGGGCAGGAAAATTAGGGCAGGTAAATAATTATTATAAATGGTTACTTAATTAATGAAGTTTGATTACACAGGATATTAATATAGTCAGCAGATGCTGGTGTTTTGTTTCATTTTATTACTTTATTTAGATTTATATTCTATCTTTCTTTCAGAGGTGTAGGGCCCTTTTTCCATTTTTATCTCAACAATAATGTATCAGGAAAGTTAGGTTGAGCATAAATATCTAGCCAGGTTTCTCAGTGAACTTCTCTAGTTGGAAGTGCAATTGATCCTGGGACTTTCCAGCATTTAGTTATTAATTTTTTTGTGTACTAGCGGTTGTTGATGCATGGAGATCTTGTGGATTTAATAAAACAATCAATTTGAGAAATAGCTAAGAAATTACACAGCAGGTCTCTGAAATTAATCAAAGCAAGACAACTGTGTACATGCTGTTTAAACAAAATGAGGAAATGGGGCCTAGCTGATTTTTCTCATTCTTAACAGGGATCAAGAAGAACAGATTTTGAGTACAACTTTCAGACAAAAAGGAAGTAGAATCCCATTCATTCTTCCATCTCTCTCTTATTTCTAACCTACCAGTTTCCACATTTGTTGGGATTGCTTTCCAAAATTCTCCAACAATTTGGTTTTCTAAATTCATTTATTCAATTTATACCCCGCCCTTCTCCAAACGGACTCAGGGCGGCAATCTCAACACTTGTGAAGGACATAAAATTAAAATTATTATGCATGATTAATCCATGAAGAATGTGCCATTGATTTGATTGGGCTGCTTCAGAAGAGAGGTGTGTTTAACACCTTTCCAAAGGAAAGTGTTCTTTTCCTAGTGGTTAGATACAAATGTCTCATGTTTGAAAGAATCTTGGTAGACATTTATAAGATAAAGTCCGTATACTACAGAAACAACAGCTTATAACCAATCTGAAAGTCAACAAACCTTCATCCTTGATGAAGGTCATAGCTAGCCTTGTTTGAAACAAAAGCAGCCAATATTTTGAAGAAAATAGTATGGTATGAATCATCACTCTTCTTTCTTTCAACTTGGATCTGAATTTCTCAGCTCCCCTACATTGTTTGGATTTCATTAGACCACTTCGCATATTATAAACCTACATCAGTTTTGTTCATATTTATTCATAAGCCTACTCTCAAGGAACACTTGATACTAAAGAACCAATGGTGGGTTCCGGATCCCGTTCCAACCAGTACAGTTGGAACAGGCCCAGTGTCGTCCACATGGATGCGCGCAGTGCGCACATGCGTTGCAGCTGTAAATGACGCTTCCACAAGCCTCCTTGATGCTCCAGCTACTCGACGAAGCGTCACGCAGGCACAGTATGCACCATGCACATGCATGGAAGCGCCAAAAGCTTTAAAACACCAGTAAGGAGCTCAGGTGAACGGGTGGGCCCTCCCGAGCACCATACCAGAATGGTACCCGATGCTCCAGGCAGTACACCCATACCGGGGCATACCGTCTGTAACCCACCACTGTAAAGAACCCATCCACATAGCTGTGTTATTCACAAAGTGACTTTAAGGGGGAGCAACAGTTAATGCTGTATTGGTCAATATGCATTTGGAATGATGCATATAATTATCTCCTAACCAGAAGCCCCCTGTTCAATTCTGGAGCCAACCAGAAGTCCAGTTCCCCCATCATAGTCTCCTTCTAGCGCGGCATCCTTTTTCCTCTGCTGACCGGAAGTCGGTTCCCCACCATAGAGTCTCCTCCTAGTGCGACATCCTTTTTCCTCTGCTGACCGGAAGTTGGTTCCCCACCATAGAGTCTCCTCCTAGTGCAACATCCTTTTTCCCCTACCTGTCCTAACCAAAAGCCCTATCAATTGTGGAGCTGACCAGTGACAGGGAGCCACAGCAGAGGGATTAAAGAGCCACATGTGGCTTCAGAGCAGCGGGTTCCTGACCCCTGCTCTGTATAAACCTTCTAAATATGCACTTTTAAATGTGCATTATATTCACCATGGCAGTTTTCTAAAGAAGAGAGTTTTTTAAAAAAAATTGGAAGACAAATCCAACCTTTGCCAGCAACTCCAAACCATAAGCTGGAGTAAGGACAGACTTGTTCTGATTTAATAATTTGATTCTTTCTCATATAATTTGGTTGAAAATCTTTCTTTTTTTATTTTTTTTTAAATTTTTATTATAAACTAGTAACAAAAAAAAAAAAGAAATAGGACATTGACAAGACAAAACTACATAGGTATAACGGGGAGTAACTCACCCCCTATATGTATACAGTTACCAGGTAACATCATATATCATCTTACTACATTTCCAGTTATTCTAGTTACTTCTGTTTATCTATATCTTACATTTATTAATTCTTTATAATTGTTACTGCTCCATATATTTATTTTATTTACTATTTACATATCTACATTGTATATTTTTCCCTATTGCTTATCCCGTAATCTTTTTACCTCTATCCATTCATACCATTTTCCCCAACTTTGATAAAATATTGTATCCTGTCTGTCTTTAAGGATATATGTTAGTCTGTCACATTCAGCACACCAGAAGATTTTGTTGATAATTAGTTGGTCTGATGGTTGAAAATCTTTCAAGGGATATAAGTGGGCTGCAGATTGTATGTTCTTGTTCTACAGGACTCAATAATAATGCCATATAAGCAAATGGACTCCTGGCTTCCCATTTTCTAGAAATCAACTGCATATAATACCAAATAATTTATCCATGACTTGTTCCAGGTAGCTTCTCAGAATTTGTGGGTTTTGAAATGTGATTGGGGTGTGGAGACAAAGAGAGATGAACTGAGAAAACCTTTGTAGTCATCTAAATAGGTAGATATCATTACATTACAACTGAGCCTTTTGCTGTTTGAAGAAATGCATCAAAACTCACTTCTTTCTCATCTCTGAAGATCCAGATCTGTACTAGTGAATGTTTTATGCCTTGGATTTTAGAATTAAAAAAAAAAAATCCTAGGTGGTGAGGAGGCATTATATTATTGTACTCTATATTCAGGAGCTGCACATTTGATAAGGTAATCTGCTTCTTCTTGTCTGTTACTTTTCACTTGGCAATTAGATTTAAGAAGCAGAATCCAACTTTCTGATAAAAGTCATTATGTAAAACCCAAAATGCATTCATATTGTGAATATTAAGGCCATCTTGTAAAAACTGCGAAATGAGCCTGGAAAATCATGGTTATTTTTGTTAGACCTTTTTTTAAAGCTACCCCACCCCCCACCCCCAGCTTTGCTGGTTGCAAATGTATGACATAGTGTAGTTTGCATTTCAATGGGGAAAGATAAGCTTCTTCCTCCTCCCAGAAAGAAGGGGGGTGAACATCATATTATTATAAATAACAGTGAACAATGTCAAGTCTTTTTAGAAGTAGGTCTGTGATGATACCTAAGAGATATCTGACTGGGATTGTTGGCTACAAACACAGCATTCATATTTATGAGAAGGAAAGAAGGAAGGAAGGGAGGGAGGGAGGGAGGGAGGGAGGGAAAGAAAGGAGGGAGGGAGGGAGAGAGGGAGGGAGGGAGGGAAAGGCAGGTAGACTGGATGGCTCTGGATCTTACTAAGTCAAACAAGGTAAGGCAAGCTAGTGGAAAACACTTATAGAATTCTCTCCATTTATTTATTTTATTTTATTTTATTTAAATTTATATCCCGCCCTTCTCCACAGAGGACCCAGGGCGGCGTACAGGAAATTTAAAAACATACCAATACAAAAATAAATATATAATTTAAAATAAATATTAAACAGTCCTATCCTGTACTAAAACCAAATTTAAAATACCCAATTTAAAAACTTCCTAAAGTTGGGAGGTTAGGCTAGGCCGGCTTGTTGGAACAAATATGTCTTTAGACATTGGCAGAAGAGGCGGAGGTCGGTGATGGTACGTAATTCAGGGGGTAGGTCATTCCAGAGGGCTGGGCCCGCCACAGAGAAGGCTCTTCCCCTGGGTGTCGCCAGTCGGCATTGTCCGGCCGACGGCACCCTGAGAAGGCCCTCTCTGTGGGAGCGTATCGGTCTAAGGGATGTATGGGGCAGGAGGTGGTCTCGCATATAACTAGGCCCCGAGCCATGGAGCGCTTTAAAGATGGTCGCCAAAACCTTGAAGCGCACCCGAAAGGCCACAGGAAGCCAATGCAGCTCGCGCAGGATCGGTGTTATGTGGGAGCATCTAGTGGCTCCCATAATCACCCGCGCGGCTGCGTTTTGGACTAGCTGTAGCTTTCGGGTGCACCTCAAGGAAAGCCCCATGTAGAGAGCATTACAGTAGTCGAGCCGGGACGTCACGAGAGCTTGAGTGACTGTGTGAAGGGCAGCCCGGTCCAGTAAGGGGCGCAATTGGCGCATCAGGCGTACCTGATGAAACACCCCCCTGGCCACGGCCGCCACATGGTCCTCCAAGGACAGCCGGGAATCCAGGAGGACACCCAAATTGCGTGCCCTCTCCAACCCTTAATACTACTCTCAGCTCTGGGCCATTTTGACAACAGGGAGGAGAGATAAAGAACTGACCAATATGATTCAATATGAGGGAGTAAGGCAGTAAGGAGCTTGTTTTTCCTCAATTACACTGTCCATTCTATGTCCAAATTCAGCTCATTTTCCATTTAGTGGCTTCCCCTTCTATCCCACCCCAGCACACACATATATACTAAATTTGGCCCCATTCTCTTTTGGAAGGTTATCATGCTGACAGGCAGATTGGCCAAAATCTTTTCTTTCCAACATTCCTTTGGGTTGGACAAAGCAAACCTTCAGTTGACGATCATCCGCATCACCATTTTGCACTCTCTCTCACACATTCATTGTATGTGATTGTTTAGCTAAGCTTTGTGGTTGTTTCTAATCTTCCATTTTAGATTTTGGAAACTAGGACATATACCCAAGGGGGTAACTTTATTGTTCATGGACATTTATTAGCTGAGCTTTCTGGCTCAACATTTTCTATTATATATAGCCATTATTTCCTGGCTTAATTTTATCAGCAGCTTATCTAACCGATCTATCCATCCATTTATTCAGAAAGAAAGAAAGAAAGAAAGAAAGAAAGAAAGAAAGAAAGAAAGAACGAACACTTGTACTTGTGTAGGGAAATGCCTTATCCCTCAAACCTAGTTTCTTTTGTGGCTTTTTGGCATTTCCTCACAGTCATGAAAGAAATACTATCCATGTCTTTTAAAATATTAGTAGAACATCCTACCAAAATGTGGTGTGTGCAGAACATTCTCATGATCACAGGCATTTTGTTTTTATAACCAGTCATACCAAACAGCTTGATAGATATCAACCATAATAAGTATTTGGCTGATTGTGGCAGAAATGATTCTAGAGTGCTTGAAGATAATTTCAAAAACATCAGGTGCATGACTACTTAAAAATAAGTCTTTTGTATACACACACACACACACACACACACACACACACAGAGAGAGAGAGAGAGAGAGAGAGAGAGAGAGAGAGAGAGAGAGAGAGAGAGAGAGAGAGGATTGCTGCCAACCACACACAAAAATTAGAATTTACAGTAGGTCCTAAAATAATATTCTACCATTATTTCAACCAAAAGAGTGTTTAACTTTGAAAATCTCCCCTCCCCCCAAAAGTAAACAATTATTTTTAGAATACCATTGTTCTGGAATAGTTTTACTATGGGATAATTCATTCAAATAAAGGAAGCACCAAGCCGAAAGCACCAGCCTGAAGATGATGAATGAGACTTCATCGAAACGTCGTGAAGATACTTCCAATTCTACGTGGGAGAAAACCCGAAAAAACCAAAGACCTACATACAAACACCCACGAAAACCTCAGAAAACACACACACACACACACACACACACACACACACACACACTTGAATAACATTTTCTTAGTTTCAGCCTTTGGAACTAATTCCTTATTTTATATTTACCGTATTTATTCGAGTATAACGCGCACACGTGTATAACGCGCACCCCCTAATTTTCGATTTAAAATCGGTATAAAATTTTGTTTCACTTTTTCTCGGCTCAGACCAAGCATTGTAAGTGACAAACGTTGTTGAACACGTGCGGCCATGATAAAAATCATTTATAACGCGCACCCTCGTTTATAACGCGCACCCAAACTTTGAGTTCTTTTTTTGGTAGAAAATTTTGCGCGTTATACTCGAATAAATACGGTATATCCCATATTTCCTCCAGGAGCACAAGATAACATGAATATTATTATTATTATTCCTGCTTCCACTTTTATTAA